>PVJS01025490.1:0-27814 GCA_004027185.1 Glis glis
GGAAGGAAGGAAGGAAGGAAGGAAGGAAGGAAGGAAGGAAGGAAAGAAAAGACAGGGAGAAAGAGAGGGGGAGGGAGGGAGAAAGGGAGAAAGAAATTAGATGTGTATTATTTATATATTTAGAACTTTAGGTAATTAAGTACAAAGTATTGTTTTAGAAAGAAAAGGAAGTCACTCTTGGATGAATCATGAGGAGGCCACAATAGACAGGAAGAATCTAAAAGCCTTGCAGAAATCTCTTATGCATTCTCCAGGGAGGCATTTGCACGCCCTTCAAATCCCCAATTCACATTCCTGCCCTCCCTTTCAGTAGATGACTTTGCATTTAATTTATCAGGGGAAAAAATGAAAGAATCTAGCAGGAACTCTGTTTATATCACCTAGTCTCTGCCTCCTGCAGGCTTGCCCAGCCAGGGTCTAGGAGACTTTCCCTGAGCTTTCTGTTCTCCAGGTGTGCTGGTCCCCACTGCCTTCTTGCTGTAAGTGTGCGGTGTCAGGTAATCTCCCACTCCCCTAAGCCAATCCAGACCAAACTTTTGATTGCAGTTGGCCTCTTACCTGATGCTCATAGCTTTCTTGCCTCCTCTAACTGCCCCAGATCTGGCTGCTGCGGCTGACTGGGAATTTCACTGCTGGCCCTTGGCACACTTTGGACCTTCTTTGTCCCGCTCACTGATTGGTTCCCTTCCTTGTCACATTGCCCAGACTAAGTCAGTACCTCATCCTCAGCCGTGTGAGAGCTAAGGACACAGCTGGTGCTGTTATCTAACGCTTCCTCTGCTCCAGCCAGAAGCCCTAACTTGCAGGCATTGTTAATGCTACTTGAGACAAATTTTTTAAAAAGCAGGGAGGTAGGAGGAGAGTAGAAATTATGCCAAAATAAAATATTTTTTCCTTCCTAAGATGGCACTGGGGAAGAAGGAATGGCAATATAAGTGAACTTTAGAAGGAATGTTGTTAATGATCACTAGTTGGCACTTCCACTGAACAGAGCCTGGAAGAGGAGGGGCCTGACCCATTTTCCACTAACCTGGGCAGAAGTATCACTTTATGATTGATTGATTGATTGATTGATTGTACTGGGGATTGATCCCAGGGCATTCTACTTCTGAGCAACATACCCAGCCCTATTTTACTTTTTATTTTGAAACAGGGTCTTAGTAAGTTGCTAAGGCTGGCCTCAAGCCTGTGATCCTCCTGTCTCAGCATCCCAAGTACTGGGATTACAGGTGTGTGCTACCATGCCTGATTCGGTGAAATCTTTACCACCAGAAGCAGCTTCTCCCTGACTTCTCTATCCCTTCCAAGAGGTATTGTGGGGAAAAGCAGTGGGTTTGGGTAGAAGCAAGCAGGATGTGATTGCAATCAATCCTTGTAGTTCAGCAAAGAAAGAAAACAGTTTAGTTTCTACATTTCGTTTTGAAGATTCAGATTTTGCTGCTCTGGGAAATATCTCTCAGAAGCACGTATGGAGCTGGGCGTGGTGGTGCATGCTTGTAATCCCAGTACGTGGGAGACTGAGACAGGAGGATCGCAGGTTCCCGGCCAGCCTCAGCTACTTAGCAAGGCCTCTGCAACTTAGTGAGATACTTTTTCAAAATAAAGAATAAAAATAGGGCTGGGGGTATCACTTGGAGGTAGAATCTCCCTGGGTTCAATCCCCAGTTCAGGAAAAAAAAAAAGTGCATGTGGTCTAGATGTACAATTTTAACAGAATATATTTGAAAAAGAAGAAAGTTGAAAGACTTATGTTCCTGATTTCAAAACTTACTACAAAGCTACAGTAATCAAAACAGTGTGACATTGTCATAAGGACAGATATATAAACCAATAGAATAGGATAGACAGCCCCAAAATAAATCCTCACACATATGTTCTACTTATTTTTGACAAGAGCACCAGGACCATTCATTATAGATAAATTGGGCTCATTCAAACTTTAAAACTTTTGCGCTGAAAGGTATCTATTAAGAGAGTGAAAAGATAGTGTGTAATGGGAGATAATATTTGCAAATCATATATTTGAGAATATACAGAATATATATTGATATACAAAATATATAAATAACTCCTTATAACTCAACACTAACAACAAAAACAGCCTTTAAAAATGGGCGAGGACCTAGATATTTCTTCAAAGAAGGTACACAAATAACCAATAAGTAGATAAAATATTCTCAACATTCATTGTCATTAGGGAAACACAAATAAAAAACAAAATGAGATGCCACTTCACACCCGTTAAGATGGCTGTTGTCAGAAAAACAGAAAATAAGCCGGGCATGGTGGTGCATGCTTGTAATCCCAGTACTTGGGAGGCAGAGACCCAAGGATCCGGGTTCACAGCCAGCCTCAGCTACTTAGTGAGGCTCTCCGCAACTTCGTGAGACCCGGTTTCAAAATAAAGTATAAAAAATAGGGCCGGGGGTGTAGCTAGGAGGTAGAACGCCCCTGGGTTCAATCCCTGGTACCACAAAAAAAAAGAAAGAAAAACAGAAAATAACAAGCACTGGTGAGTATGTGGAGAAGTTGGAACCTTGCACCTTGCTGGTAGTAATGTTTTCTGTTATAGAAAATAGTTTGTGGTTCCTCAAAAGAGATAAACCTAGAAGTTTTATATGATCCCGCAATTCCACTTCTGAGCATAAGCCCAAAATAATTTGAAGCAAGGACTCAACTAGATATTTGTATCCTCATGTCCATAGCAGTATTATTCACAATAACCCAAAGGTGGAGACAACCCAAGTGCCCGTCAGTGGGTAAATGGTATATGTATGTATAAGGGAACATTGCTCAGTCTTAAAAAGCAAGGAAATTCTGACACAGGCTGTAACATAGAGAAGCCTTAAAATGCTAAGTGAAATAAACCAGTCACAAAAGGACAAATATTATAGGGTTCCCTTATATGAGATATCCAGAGTAGTCAAGTTCACAGAGATAGAAAGTATAATAGAGATTACCAGGGACCAGGGGGAAGAGGAGATGGGAAGTCATTGTTTAGTGAGTGCAGAATTCCTGTTTAGGTTGATGAAAAAGTTCTGAACCTGGATAGTGGCGATAATTGTGCAACATCACGAATGTGCTAATGCCACTGAATTCTACACTAAAATGGTAAGTTTTGTAAAAATTTCTTAAAATTTTTAAAAATTTCTAGAATAACATCTTCATGAATGGAGAACATTTTTTCCGATGAAAACAAAGGGAATGATTAATATGGAGATTTAGGTTGTATAAATGAATAGAGTGACAGATTTCATTGTTTTAAAGCAAATAGGCCCCACTTTATATCTAGGTGAGAGAAAATGTTCACTGCAGCCTGGGGAACGCATCTCTTTTCTCCATGTGCGAGTTTCTTAATACCACATTTGGACCTAAATCTTTCTGGGAACAAAGAAAAGTACCAACAAATATGTAAAAAAAAAAAAAAAGTAAATAAGCCAGGCGTGGTGGCGCACGCTTGTAATCCCAGTACTTTGGGAGGCGGAGACCGGAGGATTCGGGTTCGCGGCCAGCCTCAGCTCGCTCTCTCTCTCTCTCTCTCTCTCCCTGTCTCTCTCTCTCTCTATCTCTATCTCTACCTAGTGAGGCCCTCTGCAACTTCGTGAGACCCGGTTTCAAAATAAAGTATAAAAAAATAGGGTCGGGGATGCAGAACACCCCTGTGTTCAATCCCCGGTACCGCAAAAAAAAAAAAGTAAACAGCAGCAAAGATGCCTGGTTTGTGATCACTGTGCACTAAGTACCTCGTCAAAGTAGGTGGAGCATAGAGGGGTCTCTACCTTAATGCTAGTTCTCTTGTCTGTAAAATGGGCAGGTCAAACTAGATAAACAAAGGTCCCTGTACACTCTAACACTTTCTACTCTCTGAAATTTTAAAATCATAGAAGTCACAATAAGAGAACCTGCTTATAGATAGTTTTTCCAGGAAAAAGCCTAAGTAAGTGAGTTTTTTGTTTTTGTTTTGTTTTTGCAGCACTGGGGATATGAGTAAGTTCTGGAAGGGCCTGGGTGCTGTGACTTCAGGGCGTTGCAGACTTGCTCAGCACAAAGGTGCGAATGGCTGCTAATGACATGGGAAATTTGAAAGTGAGGCTCAGAGGTCTGGGAATCAGGAAGACTGCCTCCTCTTGAAGGCAGCATGTGATGGCCAGAAGCAGGTTAACATTTACCTTGGACAGGTCTAAGGGTCATGGAAAGCCATGGTCAGACTGATGAGCTAGCTGGAAGCAGCCTGTTTCTCCAAGGTAAATGTTCCTGTGTCTCTTGCAGGCACCTACTCCCAAACATTCCCGCTTGTCAAACATTGTCTCAAAGATCTTCTGCATATCCTCAGCAGTTTTATTGCTAACCACTATCTCAATGACTCTCTACAGTTGTTCTGTGGCCAGCCAAGTTAAATGTTTACCTCTAGCCTTTGCTACACACATACTAGTTAAATTTTACCTCCCAAGCTCTACACATATGTAGAGCATCCATACCTCAACCTCCCCCCTCAAGAATGAATAAAAGCTGTGGACCAGTGTCCAGCAGGGCCTTTGCCAAAGAGTGAGGTCCCCTGGCCTGCCCCTCTCAATCTTCTCTGGGTCTGCGTCATTCTTTTCCCCTGAGGTGCACCATGGGACGGTAACTGACAGCAGCAATCAATGTTCTAGGCATCCTTTGAATGCTCTACAGCATCAGGTGTGGGCTGGGCACCGAGCCAGCCTCAACAAAAGTACACAGTCTGATCATGGTTCTCCACATTCTACCAGCCGGACTGCTCTTAGATTTCATTGTTTTCATCCTGTGATAAAATGCTCATGGCTCATAAGGAAAGTGTCAAGCCCTAATGGTAAGTGACTAAGATGAGAAGAAATTTTTGTTTAATAAGGTTACTATGTATTTTTAAATGAAACATAAGACTATAATGCTTCATCAGAGGTAAAAAAAAAAATCAATTTCTTTAATTCCAAAATAAGCTGGGCGTGATGGCTCATGCTTGTAATCCCAGTACTTGGGAGGCTGAGACCGGAGGATCCGGGTTCGCGGCTAGCCTCAGCTACTTAGTGAGTTCCTCTGCAACTTAGTGAGATCCTGTTTCAAAATAAAGAATAAAAAATAGGGCTGGGGGTATAGCTCGGAGGTAGAATTCCCCTGGTTTCAATCCCCAGTACCGCAAAATAAATAAATAAATAAATAAATATATATAAATAAATAAATAAACTCGCTTAAAAATGTATAATGAAATTTTAGGGACACCTCCCTAAAAAAGGATTGATGACTTCAGGGGTGGGGGAGAGGGCTTTACCTCATTTTCCCCTGAGGTATTACTCTGTTGATATTGATAGGATGACAATGAATTAAAACAGAGAATTAAACTAGAGGCTAATTAAGTTTTAAAGAAAACAAGACTTGGGTCTAACAAGCTCAAGTTTTATTCGAAAGTGGATAGTGGAGTCAAAATAGACAATGACCTTCACTAAGTATTTCTAACTTGCCCCTCAGCCCCAGGACTGTTGGAATTCAGGGCAGGCTCTTCAGCACTGATCCTCGGGGGTCCGTCTCTGGGTGACTGTGTCTGGGACAAGCTCAGCATGGGCAGCAGGGTGACACTGTGATCCAGGAAGACCCTGGTCATCCAGGCTGTCGGTCCTCTGAGAGGGGCACCCAAGGCCCCAGGGGGAGGGCTGTGGGGACTGTGCTCCTTCTTTGTTTGGGCTTTCATTTTTTAAATTATGATTTATGTACAGTAAATTTCACTGTTTTAGTGAACAGTTCCACAAGTTTTGACAAATGCATAGAGGCACGTAACCCCCCAAATCAAGAGGCAGAACAGGTCCATAACCCCCCAAAATGCTCATGGGCTCTGTTGGGTTTTTTTATACTTTTATTGGGACATTGTAATTATACATCATAGTGAGGTTCAAACTGATACAAACATGCGTGCGCACAACACTCCAGATCCTACCCCGTTCCCCCACCCCCTGAACATGTTAGTGAAATTGGTACTGATACTTGCATATATGGACATGACATTATTTGAACTGTTTCCTTCCTCAACCTTCCTTTTTCCTCTCTCCTCCTCCCCCCATCCAATTCCATTCCACTATTATACTCCTCTCTCTCCAGATTTATCTGAAGTCCCTTTTGTTTCCTATTTTCTCTTTGCCTTTACATATGAGATAAAACATAAGGACCCTCAACTTTCCTTTTTTTTTTGCGGTACTGGGGATTGAATGCAGGGGGGTTCTACCTCTGCGCTACACCCCCGGTCCTATTTTTTATACTTTATTTTGAAACCAGGTCTCACGAAGTTGCAGAGGGCCTCACCAAGGAGAGAGAGAGAGAGAGAGAGAGAGAGAGAGAGAGAGAGAGAGGGAGAGACAGCTAGAAAGCTGAGGCTGTCCGTGAACCCAGATCCTCTGGTCTCCGCCTCCCAAAGTACTGGGATTACAAGCGTGCGCCACCATGCCCAGCTGGGACCCTCAACTTTCTGAGACTGGCTGATCTCACTCAGAATAGGATTCTCTATTTCCATTCATTTTCCTGCAAATGATATAATTTTGTTCTTCTTCATGTTTGAGTAAAACTCATTTGTAATGAACCCTTCCTCCACCCCCAGCCCTGGCAATCACTGATCAATTTCCCGTCTCTGTAGCTTTGCCTTCTCCAGGTTTTCTGACTGCACCACTCAGCAACGCCATTCTGTTATAATTTATTGTGCTGATATATTCATTTGTTCAACTTACTGTATGATCACTAGACTTCACTGATACTTGTTCACAGACACATCTAGGAAGCTCTGTATTGCCCAGTCTGATGGGCACATGTCGGTCTTTCTCTTCACTTTCTCTACAGCCCTTTCCATGATGGATTGTGCCTTCCTGTTTGAAATTCTCTCCTGCTTTGGTTCCCACGATCCTCTTGCTCCTGATTCTCCAGCTGTTCGCCCTCAGACTCTCCTGTGTACCTTCTGCCTCCTGTGTCTTCTGTCCCACTGCCTGATTACCAGTGTTAACCTCTACAGCACACATGGGTGGCTGCCTACCCAACAGCCGCCCTTTTCTTCCTGGTCTTACTTTTGTTCAGGTATTTGTCCTAAGGGGAGGTGGTCTCACCCCCAGCCTCTGGGGTGAATTTGTAACCATCATGGCAATTTCTTGTATCCCTGGACAATAAGATGCAAGGAGAGAGCTGCTATGGGTGGAATGGGAAATTTCTGAAAAAGATTTCCCACCTCCCTTCATAATCAATTCCTGTTTAAGAGATAAATGACTAAAGTTATTGTGATATTGTGATATAATAAGAAATATACATTTGGACTTCATCCTCAGTTCCTGGCACGGAGCTCTTAAAACTCTTCTTAAGTGATAGGGATGTGAGGAACATCTTTTGTTTTAATATTTGGTCTTTCACCCCAGTTCCTTGGAATTTCCTGGGTGATGGAAGCGTCTTAATCTTTTTTTTTTTTTTTTGGACTAAGGATTGAACCCAGGGGCATTCTATCTCTGAGCTATATCCCCAGCCCTTTTTATTTATTTTTTTATTTTGAAACAGGTTCTTCCCAAGTTGCTGAGGGTCTTGCTAAGTTGCTGAGACTGGCCTCAAACCTATGATCCTCCTGTCTCAGCCTCCCAAGTTCTGGGATTACAGGTGTGCACCACCATGCTCAACAGAGCATCTTAATCTAATGAGGAGCTCTTGATTGGCTCCTGAATAGTTTCAGGATGGAAGCTAGTCGCCACAAAGACTAACCCATGATTAGAAGCTTGGAACTCTGACTCCAGCCTCCATTCTCTGAGAAGGGGAGAGGAGCTAATAACCAGTTGTGCCTATGTGATGAAGCCTCTGTAAAAGCCCCTAAATGATAGAATTTGGAGAACTTCTGGACTGGGGAATGCATCCTCATGCCGAAGGGTGGCACACCCAAACTCCACAGGGACAGAGGGTCCTGTGCTAGGAGCCTTTCCAGACCTTGCCCTATGTACCTCTTCATCTGGCTGTTCATCGGTATCCTTTATCATATCCTTTATAATAAACCAGTAAAGTGTTCTCCTGAGTTCTGTAAGCCATGATAGCAAATTAATAAACCTGAGGAGGGAGTTTCTCAATTTGTCGCCAAGTCAGACAGAAGCGTGACCTGAAGACTCCTTGCTTGCAATAGGCATCTAAAGGGGAGCAGCCATCTGGGCCTGAGTCCTTAACATGTGGGGTCTGCATTAACTCCAGGCGAGGCAGTCAAGGACCACCATGGAGGCAAAGGGCAGAGGCACTCCAGAGACCTTAACTCATGACCTATACCCATTAAAAAGATGGCCTGTGTTCTTCCCTACTCCCCCCAACAATCTCATCCACCACAGAAATTGATGTCATTTTACAGTTCTCTTTGCTGACCAGAAATTCCCAAGTATTGCTCAGATACACTCAAATCTCCCTGCTAACTGAAATGTCCTCATTGTCTTGCCTCAGATGTACCTGACAAACCCTTGCTTATCGTGTCTCTCTGCTTACAGAAAATTCCCATTGTCCTGCTCAACCCGGCTCTAACAACCCAACTCCCCTTAACCAGCCCCCTAGCATTGGCTAACCACTGCTCCCTCCTGCCCCATAGAATCTCCCCTAAAACAACCTATATAAGCTTCTAGTCTGTAAGCAGACACGGGCTCCAACCTTTCCTGGAGAACCCGCCCCCCAGCAGGCTTTATTCAAATAAAGCCTGTCCTGCCATAGAGTTATCTCCCATCTCCTTCCTCCCCAAATCTTTCAGATGCCAGGTGCATCACAAAAGCTAGGATGCCTATGATATAGTCTCCAAGAATAAACTAGATGAGAGAATGAAACTATGGGGAATCACCACAAAAGGACAGAAGGCACACAAACTCCTGGGCTCTTAGCCTGTTACTCGGTAAAAGCATGGTCCATGGTTTCTTCCACCCCCACCCATGTGCAGTATCAGCTACAACAGGCAACCTTATCACAAGGGCGGGGTATGCAGAATGGCAGCACCAATAGAAGAAATACAGCAGCTTCTGGGATAAACTAACCACCCATTCCTCAAGGCCAGGATGTTTGCACAAACAAAACAAAACAAAAACATCTTTTGAAGCCATTCCCCTGGCCAATGAAAACTTACCAGACCTTAGCCTACCCCAGGAAAATCAATAAAAGTGTGCATCTCCCTTTGTTCCAGGAGTAGCCAAGTATTCTGGTCCCCCTCTGGATCTGTGCTGTCTCCCTTCAGCTGAAGCCCCAGTTAAAGTCTTGTCTAAAGCTGGGCATAGTGGTGCATGCCTATAATCCCAGTACTTGGGAGGCTGAGACAGGAGGATTGCAAGTTCAAGACCAGCCTCAGCAATTTAGTGAGAGTCTCAGCAACCTAGCAAGACCCTGTTTCAAAACAAAAAAATAAAAAAGGGCTGGGGGTAGAGCTCAGAGTTAGAATGCCCCTGGGTTCAATCCCCAGTACTACCAAAAAAAAGTCTTGTCTCTTTGTTAGCTCACTCTTGGCTCAATTGCAATTTCTACCCTCAGAAAGTCAGGTGTCACAGGTACTTAGCATTATAATTGAATGTAAAATACCCAACTGGTGTCCACAGAGTTGGAGAACTAGTTAGTGTGGTATCAATGAATGTGTAGAAAAAAACATGAATGAGCCATGCGCTGGACATGGTGGCACACATCTGTAATCTCAGTTCTTGGGAGGCTGAGACAGGAGGATCACAGGTTCAAGACCAGCCTCGGCAATTTAGTGAGAGTCTCAGAACCTAGCAAGACTCTGTTTCAAAACAAAAAATAAAAAGGGCTGTGTGGGGTGTGACTTGGTGGTAGAATGCCTGAGTTCACTCCCCAGTACCACCACCACCAAAAAAAAAAAAGAATGTGTAGACAATGTGAGTGTGTAGATGAAAACAATTTTTTTCCTTTATAGTTATCCTGCCCTTCCTGCCCAGAATTGAGGCAGTCATCTTGTGATGGAGAAGAAAAAAAGCCAACAGGCTGACATTGGAAAAATCCACCTGAGTCCTTGATGACATTTCACCAAACCACCTACTTCCAGACTTTCGTCATCTGAGATGGAAAACCCTTATGGTTTAGGCTGGTTTTTATTAGGAGATCTGTAACATGTATTCAAAAGCATCCTAATAACATTCCATCCACTCTGTCCTCTGTTTAGTCCCTGCCTGGGGGCGCTCATTCAGTCTTGTGGCACTGTGAATGCCATGCCGGTTTATCAGATTCATCTCTCCCTCTCTGTCCTGGACCTACCTTTCTTCACATAAGAAATTTGCAATTTCTTACTTATATATAAGATCCCCATGTATAAGGCTGCCCCTGAATATCTGTGATAGATACCAATGTTGACCACCCAGATTCTCCTACCAGAAAGGACTTGCTTGCTGCCCTGTGGCCAGGCACGTGGTCAGCACACACCTCCAGCTGTCAAGAACAGCCTTGCTCAGGTTCACATCCTTCCCAAGATGATCCATGTCCATTGATGATCCAAGAAGGTCCAGGCAGGGGAATAGAGGCTCAGTTGTTTGGCTTAACAAGGGACAGCTCTGATGTGCCATCTACCAGAGATGTCATTGGACCAGCACTGCTCCCTGACTTCTTTCTCTGCCCAATCTGCTTCCTTCCCCCAGGTCAGCCCCAAGGGGACTCCCTAAGAATGCTCCTCCATGCTAGCTCCCTTCTAGGGTTGGCTTCTGGGAGAAAGCCACGTGCAACAATATCTTATCTTCTCCTTTTTTTCCCCTTAGGGAGTTCCACCCAACACAGGGTAAACTCATTTCCTCTGATCCCTTCCACTGTACTGCATTCCCCAAACTAAGTACCTAGACCAAAACCTAGGAATACTTGGTATTCTTCCTTTTCCTTCATCCTCCAAATCAAAATGTGCTTTCCTTTCTATTTCCCTGCTACCTCTCAAATCCTACTTTCATTTCTATTTATACTGTCTATACTTCAGTTCATGTGCTCATTTCCCACCAGGATCAGAGCCCCTGGCTTCCTGCCTTTAATACTACCCGTCTCCCCTCCATGTTCCACACTGCCACAGAGGGATCTTTATAAATTGCAAACCTAAGCCGGGCGTGGTGTGGCGCATGCTTGTAATCCCAGTACTTGGGAGGCTGAGACTGGAGGATCAAGGTTCGTGGTCAGCCTCAGCTACTTAGTGACTCCCTCCACAATTTAGTGAGACCCTGTTTCAAAATAAAGAATAAAAACAAATAGGGCTGGGGGTGTAGCTTGGAGGTAGAATGCCCCTGGGTTCAATCCCCAGTACCACAAAAAAAAAATTGCAAACCTAATATTTACTTATTTTGTGTGGTGCTGAGGATTGAACCCAGGGGCATTCTACCTCCGAGCTACACCCCCAGCCCAATTTTTTTTAAATTTTGAAACAGGGTCTCACTGGGTTGATGAGAGTCTCACTACTTGCTGAGGCTGTCCTTGAACTTGCAATCCTCCTGTCTCTATACCTAATATTTATATCTTTGAAGACCTGAAAACTCATCAGGAAGCCTGGTAGATGAGAATTCAGATTATGGCCAAAGATTTCATCATGCACTACTTCAAGTATTTGAATGGTGAGGGCTGATATTTTTTTTTATAAAATATCCTCATAGAAGCCGGGCGTGGTGGTGCATGCTTGTAATCCCAGTACTTTGGGAGGCGGAGAACGGAGGATCCGGGTTCATGGCCAGCCTCAGCTCTCTCTCTCTCCCTCCCTCCCCCCCCCTCTCTCTACCTAGTGAGGCCCTCCACAATTTCGTGAGACCCGGTTTCAAAATAAAGTATCAAAAAATAGGGCCAGGGGTGTAGCGCGGAGGTAGAACACCCCTGGGTTCAATCCCCGGTACCGCAAAAAAAAAAAAAAAAATCTTCATAGAGAAGTTGAAGGACTTCACTTAAAAGCAGGAGCAGCAATGTAATTTGCCAAGTGATTTCAAATCACTTGCCAGCACAAACATTAAGTCAAATAAGGGGCCTTTTTGAGAGAGTGCTCTGTGTGACCGACTGCATAGGTCACCAACCAGGAGGTGTGCTATGCCTACAGGACAGGTTCAGGGAGGCAATCTGGCCTGCTGGCTGAGACACAAAGGCTTGGGGACAACGCTCAGCTCTACATTCAGCATTCCTGGTTCTTGAGGACCCTCTCAACCCACTTGTTACCATGGATACTGTCTAATCTCTTGCCTTACTCTAAAACTTCAGGAACCATCCTCTCCTGACTTTCTTTTTAGTTTGTAGCCTCAAGAGAGTATGTTTTAGCTGGGTGTGGTGGTGCACACCTGTAATCCCAGTATTTATGAGGCTGAGACAGGAGGATCTCAGGTTCACGGCCAGCCTCAGTAATTTAGAAAGACTGTCAGCAACCTAGTGAGACCCTGTTTCAAAAGAAAAAAAATTTAAAGGGCTGGAGGTGTAGTTCAGAGGTAGAATGCCTCTGGTTTCAATGCCCAGTACCAAAAGAGATAGAGATAAATGATAGATGATAGATAGATAGATAGGTAGATAGATAGATAGATAGATGCTAGATAGATGATTGATATAGATAGATAGAAAATCTTTGACAAAGCCTCTTCCCACTTCTTGGGGTTCTTCTCATTTCTCTTGACCACTGGAAGAAAAGTAACAGTCTTAGCCCTTTGTCCTGGGAGGGCCAGATTTGGGCAGGTAGGAAAGGTAGGGAAGGAGGGAGAGTGATTTCTCTTGGATGTTGTGATATACAGTAATGGTTGCCTTCCCAGTGCCCACTCCCCTCTACTTCCTTTCTCCTGAGACCTGAGATTCTGCTCAGATATACAACCCTCCCCATGTGACTCAGAGAAGCTGACCCCACTGCCAACTTTTGGGGAGGTGCCTGGTTATTCTAAGCCAATCATAGTAATATCATCCCATTTGTGGATGGCAGTCCTCCTGGAGCATTCCCACGGCTACTAGTATCAATGACTTTGTGGTTCAAGTGGTCCAATCAGACTGAGAGGAAGGGCTCTCCATAGCGAGGTAATGGCGGTTCTCCCCACATCCTCTCTTAGAGTTGTCTCAATTGATATTTGCCGGGCTCTGTACCAGCAGGACACGGGACGACGCAATGAAATAAATGCATTTGAAACTTTATTCCTGGTCTCGAAGAGGTGAGAGGGGAGAAAGGCAAGAGAGCCAAACTCCTCGAACAAAGCTCAGCTCTTCCTTTTATTACAGGTTTACAGAATTCAGGCTGGATCATCAAATCATTACTTGTCTCTGGCTAAGGAGTAGAGCATTGGGTTAGGAATGCTTTAGAAGGTAAGTCGTTATCTGGCAGTTTTTGCAAGAGCGGCAGAGGCTGCTGTCTCCAGCAACCTCCTTAGGCGGTCTTCCACCTTTAAGCAAAGCAAGCAACAGGTGTACTAAAACAGGAGGAAACAGCTCAGATAGCGAAGGGACATTGAGGTCACTATCTTCAGTTCCCTCAAGAAAGGCAGTCTTCTGCCAAAGCAAGCAAAAAGCTATAAATCCTTAAGCCAATATTTTTTAGACTTAGAACAGTTTCCCACAGATACAGGGTAGATGAAGTAGCAGATAAATAGTCTTGGTAATCCTCATGGTATTGGCCCAGAGCCTGGCCAGTTTCTGAGTTAACTATTTTGGCAGATAACACCTTGCCTTATTAGTTAAGCTTGTTAGAAATTTTGTTTCTTATATCAAAAATATTATATCTGATACAGGTTCAGGTGAAAGTCTCTGCCTAAGGTCAACTTATTCACATACTCTCCATGTGTTCATTAAGCATCTCTCTGTGCAGGAGCTCTCTTCCATCTGTGGCGGACACTGGGATTAGAGGTGGCTGCCGTCAAAGAAGATCTCAGTCTAGTACAGAAGTCATGACTTGCTCTATGAAGAGTTTTCCTGCCAGTGAGAAGCCATGTACACGTTTAGAATGTTTGCTCTGAAATTTACAGTAATACATGCTTCCTACCCTTTCTACTTCCCTTTCCAACAGGCAGCCATTAATGAATATTTAGTGTATCCTTCCAAAATTTCCAAAATTTTGCTCTTGAGGACGTGTGTGGTAAGAATCAAATGGTAAAGGAAGTTCAGAGGAAGAAAAAAAATCACTCAAGCAGAGGAGACATCAGGAATGCATCATGGGAAAAGAGACACAAACAATATTGCCCTAAAGCTCAGGCAGCACAGGCCCCTGCTCTGGGCTCTATAGGCACACAGAGTTAACCACCCCCAAAATACACCACTTGGCATACTGTTTACTTTGAGTCGAAGGCACTTGAGAAAAAAATG
Source organism: Glis glis (assembly GCA_004027185.1). Classification (NCBI taxonomy): domain Eukaryota; kingdom Metazoa; phylum Chordata; class Mammalia; order Rodentia; family Gliridae; genus Glis; species Glis glis. Next base: position 14,266 of record PVJS01025490.1, read on the forward strand.
CAGATGAAAGAAGGGCATTCTGACCTTCCTCTTTCTTCTTGAAAGGAGGAGATAAAACTCCCAGGTCAAGGGTGCCCACCTTGGATCAGGAGGGAGACATTCCTATACCAGCGATGGGGTATCAAGGCTGAAAGAAATTTGTACAAACAAACATTGTTAAACTAATCCTTATCTTCCTAGCACTTTTCCACAATTAACTGCCCTGGCCCAAGCCCATTTATTACTCTTTGTCCAACCTAGGATGGGAGCTTTCAGCCCTAGTTGCGTCTTTGGGTCTTTTCCTTTTTCTTTTCTTTTCTTTTCTTTTCTTTTCTTTTCTTTTCTTTCTTTTCTTTTTTTCTTTCTTTTCTTCTCTCTCTCTCTCTCTCTCTCTCTCTCTCTGCAAGGGTTTCTATGTACATGTAAAAGTGGGTAAATAAAATTTGTATGCTTTTCTCCTGTTAATCTGTCATGTCAATTTCATCCTTAGGCCCAGCCAGAGACCTGGAGAGGGTCTCCGCTTAGGGTCTCAAGAGGCCTGGCTCTTACCTGCGGCTGTGGAGGATTAGATTCTAAGCCTCGAGGCTGGAGGATGAGGTCTTTTTCCCTTGCTGGCTGTCAGCTGGACAGCTCTCCACTCCTTAATATCCGCGGCCCCAGCTCATCCCCTGGCATGTGGCTGCCATCTTCAGAGCCTGCAAGGGGGCTCTATCCTTCTCATTCACCAGAATCTCTCCAACTTCCTCTTTTGCCACCAGCCAGAGGAAAACCTCCAGGCTTTTAAAGGGGCTCATGTGATTATATTAGGCTCATCCAGGTAATCTTAAAGTCACTATACCTTATCACACAACTCAAGGAGTGATATTTTAACCATATTCACAGGTTTGGGAATTAGGGCAAGAAATCTTTGGTGGAGGAATACATTTTTAAAATCCTGCCTACTACCATAAGAATAACATTCTAGAAACAACCAATATGTACAACCGGTATGAAATCCCCAAAGTACAAAAGGGCATACAGTGAAAGAAAGCCCCCAGTCTCTACCTCTTCTCCATATTGCCTGGTTCACCTCACCAGGGGTAGCCACTGTCCTTCAACCACCATATAACACAAATACATGATGCTTTTTTTTTAACTTAACATTATATCTTGCAGATCGTAATTTATTTGCTTTTTCCCCCCATGGTACTGGGGATTGAACCCAGGGGCACTTTACCACTGAGCTACATTCCCAGCCCTCTTTATCTTTTAATTTTGAGATAGAGTCTCACTAAGTTGCCCTGGCTGGCCTCAAATTGCAATTCCTGCCTCAGCTTCCTGAGTAGCTGGGATTACAGATGAGTGTCACCACACCTAGCCAATTTTTATTAGCTAGTAATGAGCATTTAGGCATTTAGAATATTTTGCTTTTACAAAAAAAATGCTGCAATTAAAACTCTTCTGCACAAGCATACATACATCTGTAGGATACATTTCTAGAGTTATAATGTTGGAGTAAAAAATTACATGCATTTGTAATTTTTATAGGTTGTATGTTTTAAACCTCAACAGTGAATGTTTTTAAGCTTTTTGAATTTTGCAGTCATATAAGTGAAAAATGGTAACTTTTTGCTAGTATCTTCTTGGCTTTTCTTATTTGATTGAGCTCAAGTACCTTTTTAAATGCAAATAATAGGTATTTCTATGGCATCCTGCTGCTAAGGCCTATGGTTCTGGTTCGAGTCTTCATTGCAGTTAGTCTTGCTTGAATAACCAAAGTTAATTTCTATTGTTCACAGCCCAAAACACTTCACTATTATGAATTAGGATTGTAAAAATTACTTTTGGACGTTTGAGCCTTGAGGGAGCCCCATGTATAGAATTCTTTTTCTTGTCTGAGTTCTAAACTACTTGAGAAAAATGGATTAAAGCAGATGGTGTGTGGTGGCAATGGCATCCTACTAGTAAACCCCCAGATGAGACAGAGACCACACAAGCATAGCGGCACTGCCCAGCCAGGGGCCTTGACCCCACCCGTCTATGCACCCCACCCGCTAGCGCCCCCTGCAGAAGCAGTGTCTTTACTGCTTTGCTCACTTCCCTGTGGGCCTGGATCAGACCAGAGCCTTGCACTCCATAGGCCAACAAACCAACTCAGAGAATGAGGGGCAGATGGCTGAGCCATCCAAGCCCAGTTCCTTTTCCAAGCCCACCCATCTAATAATCACACATTCTCCTGTAGGGCAACATGAGTGCCAGGATGGACAGAGGCTGGGCAGTTTCCCTAATCCATGAGCCTCCCCTTGGAAATAAACAGCAAGACTGGGAGATTGTTGAGTTGCTCCCTCAACTTGCATTGGTATCATGCTGCTGTTTAGATTCTATTTCCTATTAAGTATGGGAGGGTTTGAGAAAAAGACAGAAAACTGGTAAATTTCCTTTAAAAAAGAAAAACTAATTGGATGCTTCCCCAATCCTCAAAGCTGCATGATTTCACCTTATAAGGACCATGTTGGTACTGATGGCAGAACTTGTGCTCAATCCAGAGCCTGATGGAAGACACCAAACAGACACGAAGCCGGTGGTCTGGGATTCCAGGAAGCTTTAATGGTTCGCCTTCTCGTCAAGTGTGTATGTAGCAAGTGCGGGTCTGTCTTGTGTTGCTGGAGAGCAGTGCGTGCTCACTAGGTAGCTTTGTGTTATATAAACACAGCTGGGCCTTGGCTCTGCTGAATCCAAGTGTCTGTTGGAACTGTCCCGTCAGCGCAGCTGCAAGTGGTACCACAATAGAACTCATCATCTAAAATATCCGACAAAATGGACTGCTGATGCCCATTTATTTTCCTTGGAATGTAACACAATGAGCGGCCAGAGCTCTCTACCCACATTCTGCTTCCTGTGGGTGTGCTCTGAATTCAGTTTGGAACTCAGTTCAGGAAGTATTTCTTAAGCATGTACTGTAGTCCCAGCACTGGACTTGCAGATGAATAGGAGGGCGGCGCTCCTATCTGTGCATGCCAGGCCTTGTGTGCCCTGAGTGAGAGGCCTATGGTGGGCCAAATCATGCACCTCCTGCCCCAAAGACGTCTACCTCCAACCCCTGAAACTTGTGAACATGTTTCCTCACACAGCAAGAGGGACTTTGTAGAATTAAGGATCTTGAGATGGAAGATCATCCTGGATGATCTGGTGGGTGCAGCGTCACCACCGGGGTTTTTATACATGGAAGGTCGGCATCAGAGGGGATGTGACAATAAAAGCAACATCCATGTCGCTGCAAAAATATAAAGCAATGCCACTCTTCTCACTAAATTTGTTTTGAAAAATAACTTTCTAGAATTTTTATCTAATATGTATTATTATTTTAAACATTAATTTCAAACTTTCTCAATTTTAATCCTAATACAGTAGATAACAATAGATATAATCCATATACACAAAAACTCTGGGTTTTCAATTTTAAGTGCAAAATGGTCTTGAAATCCAAAAGTGTGAGAACTGCTACGCTACTACACAGCTGTCATTTTCCCATTGATTTGCAGGAGGCTCTTTTATTTTTTCAATGAACTCTGAATACTAATCCTTTGTCAGTTATATGTCCTGCAAACATTTCTCCCAGTTGGTATCTTGTCTTCTTACCTACATGCCTGTTGGTCTAGAGAAGTCTTAAGTGTAAAACCATCCTATTTCCTATAGGCGTTGCGTGTTCATTTCTTCTTTGAAAGAGATCCTTCTCTTTTCTAAGTCATGGGGATAATCTTATAGAATCTCATTTAAAAGCTTTGGTTTTAATAATTATATCTTTAATCCAAGTAGTTTATTTTTTTAAGCGGGAGGTAGGGTAGCATGTACTACATTTTCACTCCAAAGATAGCTTGCCACGATCTCTCAAAAATCAAGTTCCTCTATATGCATGGGTCTGTTTCCAGACTCTGTTTCTCCTCAGGGATCGACCCCCCCCATACTGGCACCAGGCACACATTGCATCACGGCCTGTGCCACTGTTGGTTCTGCAGATGTTAGGGGGCCAAAGTCATGGAATGCAGGCAGCTCTGGAAGCTGGAAAAAACAAGGAGAATGGTTCTCCCCCAGGGCCTCCAGAGGGGACCAGCCCTGCCAACCCCTTGCCTTTAGCTCATTGAGACCTATTTTAGGACATCTGATCTCTCTCCAGAACGGCAAGGTAATAAATTCATGCTGTTTTAAGTCACCAAGTTGGTGGTCATTTGTTGCAGCAGCAATAGGAAACTAACGTAATATCATCCCCCTCATTTTACAAATGGTGAGGCCCAGCTCAGTGCGATTCAGTAACTTAAGATCACACAGCAGGTGAGTGGCAGAGCTGGGATTCAAACCACAATCTGTTTGTTTACTTGCAAAGCCCAGGTTCTTTTTTCTGACGTACACAGTCACCTGTTCAAGATAGAACAATTTGATGAATTACAGGACAACACAGGCAGCCTCCCTGCAAGTGGTAAATATTTCTTAATTTTTAAATATGTCTATTCTTGGCTGAGGATCCCAGGGAGCTGGTGACATTTCCAAAGCAGAGGAGCTTCCAAGTCTCAAGGAGGAGAAGGAACCGTTTTAACACAGGTTTCTGTTACACTCCACTCTACACATCCCTTTTCTGAGGACTTGGGGTCCAGAAACACAAGGGGGCCAGAACTGCCTCTTGCAGAGGCCCCAGGTTAAGAGGCCTCATGGAATCCAGGGAGGTCGCCTGGTCTGGCTCTTCACTGAATAGTGAAGGAAATGAGACCCACGAAGGAAAACAACCCATGCAGGGACATCTGGACAAAGACCGACTGGCAATTCAATTCACATTCCTTGGTGCACTCCAGGAAATACGGAATTGGAACAGACGGGAGCTAGGAGATAATAGGCATTCGTGAGCCAAGCACTCTACCAGGGTACTTGCGTATGATATTGCAGATAATTTTAAGCACTAGCCTAAGAAAAAGGTATCATTGACACTTTAAAGGGAATGGGTTCAGAGCTCTAATGTAATATACTAAAGGTAACAAACCTTGTAATTCTGGGATTTGAGTCCATGTGGATCTAACGTCAAGATCCACATTTTCACTACCCTGATTTCTTTTTTTCACCCTGCTCTTTTGTAGAGCAATGGAAAGTATTCTCAGCCTTTTGGTTTGAGGTACCTGGGGAGATTCCTCACGTGCCTCCCTTGATTTTCCAGCTGTCACCATCTGTGAGGATTTCCCCAGTGTTCCCATTACAGTGGGAGAGCAGACTCTTTGGGAAGCAGGACAGGAAGGACTCAGGAGGAAGCTCCTTGGATTAGGGTGGGGAGGCTAGATCCGAGACTCTCTCCTCTGGACGCAGCTCTAACCACCTGAGGCTACTGAGCCCTGGAAGCCAAAGGGGCCTGAGTTCAGGGTTACTGTAGAATGTGCTCTTGGGTTCAATCCTCAGTAAACACACACACACACACACACACACACACACACACACACACACATGGTTGCAAAAGAGCTCCAGTGACTTGAACCCAAGGCCTCTGAGAGTTAAAAGCCCACATGCCCATATCTGGTTTAAACTATATCTCTCACTTAGGTAACTGCATACATGCTGAATATGTGCATCAATCAAGACTTGAGTCACCGCAACAGAAGGCTCAGAACAACAGTGGCTCCAGTAACGTAGAAGCTTTGTTTTTCCTGAGTGCAGAGGCAGGTAGTCTGGACTCCCGTTGGCCCTCAGAGGAGTCAGGTCTGAAGCGCCTGGCTTTTGGTGCTCTGCCCTGGTGAGGAGTCATGACCCCAGGTGGGGCCAGAGCTCCAGCCATTACCTCTTCACTTAAGTTGGCAGGAGGAATAGGAATAATCTCCAAGGCCATGTCCCAGAAGTCACTCCGATCCCTGGCCAGCTAGCCGCGAGGGAGGCTGGGGAGGTAATCTTTATATTCTGGGTGGCTTTGTGTCCAACTACAAATCAGAGCTCTAAAAGGGAGAAAGAACATTGAGAGACAGTATTGTGGCAATACCCTTTGTCACAGTGTGGTGATGGAATGTGACAGAAATAGAGAGTAGAACTTAAACTCCTTATCACCCCCTCTTCGTGCAAGTAAATATCCTGCTAGTGAAGTCTTAATTCATATTTTTCTGGATGGTTGAAGTATTTTGTGAGAACCAGATAACAAACCCCATACAGCTACCATCCCAAGTTAACAAATGTTAACATTTTCCTTCAGATTAAAGGAAAAAAAAAACCCAAAACAAGACTCAGATGAGGACCCCGTGCAGCTCTCCCACCTCCATTCCTCTCCTTCCATATCTCGAGACAACAACTTTTTCCAATGTCTTTTTCCCGTTGATGTTCCTATACTTGTATATAACAATCAACATAGTGTTTTCTAAAACTTCCTCAACAGCTTATTTTCATTCAATACTTTTTCCAGGGCGATCCCCAGTTACAGATTAAGTTCATTTTTACTGCTCAAGTGTTTACCATCTTAAACAGGCCACATTTATCCATTTTCTTGTTAATGGACATCTAAATTATCTCCAACTTGTCCTAGATAGGTAATCCAGCAGTGAACTTCCTCGTACATTTATTTGTACATACATGCATAGAGTTTTTCTTCTTAAAGAGCTTTAACATGAGTTACCTAAGAAATCTTATTAGCCACAGATCTGGCTCAGTGGGTCTGGGATGGCACCTGAGAGCTTCATTTCTGACGAAGTCCCCGGGTGAAGCCTGTGCTTCTGTTCTGCATACCTACCACACGGTGAGAAGTGGGGACCTAGGGATATACGGAGAACTGCTGGGTCATAGGCTGTGCATATCATCAACTTTCTTGGACATCATCAAATTGAACAATTTCTTACTCCAAAAGAATGTGTTCCCATTTCTCCATTCTCACCAACACTTGATCTTGAGAACTTTACTTTTTGCCAATCTGAAAGCCCGAAACAAGTTGCATTTTCTGATTATCAGCGACAATGATAATCTTTTCACATTTTTTAACTATTCAAGCTTTTTCTTTCTTTTTCGTATTGGAGATTGAACCCAGGAACATTCTACCTCTGAGCTATATCCCCAGCCCTTTTTATTTTTTGTATTTTGAAACAGGGTTTCCCTAAGTTGCTGAGGCTGGCCACAAACCTGAGATCTTCCTGTCTCAGCCTCCCAAGTACTGGAATTATAGGTGTGTACCACCACACCTAGAAAAGATGCATCTTCTTCCCCCAGTGCCGGTACTAGGGATTGAACCCAAGGCCTTATGCATGCTAGCCAAGCTCTCTACCACTGAGCTACACCCCCAGCCCCTCAAGTTTTTCCTGTTCATATAGTATATATGTTTTTCTAATGCAGAGGTTCCAAGTATGGTCTGAGGACCGAGACCCACTGCAGGGGTATCTGTAAAGGTCCCTCCTTTCCCAATTACCTATGTATGTGAGGCGGGGTTATCTTCATATATTTTAACTAACACATCAATAGATCAACTGCAGGAGCAGGTAGAAGAGTCACGCTCTCTTCTCTTGGCTAAACATTAAAGAAATTTGTAAAAATGTGAAACAGTGATACTCTTCTCACTAAACTTTATATTTTCATAATTGTTACCTAGCACATATTAGTTTTTAATACTATAACATCTTCTCAATTTTAATTCTAATATAGTAAATATGATTCACATACACAAAACTCTATGGCTTCTCAACTTTTAAAAGTGTAAAGGGGCCAGAATGGTGGTGCATGCCTATAATCCCAGCTACTTGGGAAGCTGAGGCAGGAGAATGGCAAGTTTGAGCCCAGCACAAGACCATCTCAACAAAAAAAATGTAAAAAATAAAACTGTAAGAGTGGGACCAAAAAGTTTAAGAACTACTGTCCTAATGCATTGCTGGCATTTTCTCATTGATTTGTAGGAGGTTCTTTTGTTTTACAATGTATTCTGGGTACTAATCCTTCGCCAGTTATATGTCCTACATTTTCTCCAGTCTGCAGCTTATCTTTTTGTCTTTTTACTTATGGTGTTCCCTTGTTCTGTACAGAAGTCTTAAGTGTAATATAGTCTTATTCCTGTAAGTGTTGTACATTCATATCTGAAAGAAATTCTTCTTTTGCAGAATCACAGAGATAATCTTATAGATTCTCATTTAAAAGGTGTTTTTCATATTTAGGTGTTTTATCCATGTAATTTATTTATTTATTTATTTATTTATTTACTGTGGTACTGGGGATTGAACCCAGGGGCATTCTACCTCCGGGCTACACCCCCAGCCCTATTTTTGTTCTTTATTTTGAAACAGGGTCTCACTAAGTTGCGGAGGCCTCACTAAGTAGCTGAGGCTGGCCGCGAACTCGGATTCTCTGGTCTCAGCCTCCCGAGTACTGATTACAAGTGTGCGCCACCACGCCCAGCTATCCATGTAATTTATATTTTGGGAAGGGAATAAGGTATTACTTATGTCTTTACCCTAAAGATAGCTTCCCACAATCTGTCAAAGACTAAGTTTCCATATGTGCATGGTATGTCAGGGCTGTGTATTCTTACCAGGGATCTACTGACCTGTACTGGCATCAGTCACACATTGCTTTACTTATTATAGCTTTAAAATATTCTTTGATATTGAAAGGACAAGTCTATGCTTTTTTTCTTCAAAATGATCTTGATTCTTCTTAAAAGTAATATTTTTCTTGGTAACGAATTTTGGAGTATAAGAGGACTTACTGAGTTGTGTTACAGTTTGGATATAGAATGTTCCTTGGAAAAGCTCATGTATGGCAATGCAATAATGTTCAAAGTGAAATGATCTAATCGTGATGAGAATTTCATCAGTAGATAAATCCACTGATGGGTTAATGGATTTACTAGGTGGTAAAGTAGGCAGCAGGGAGTGGCTGAAGGAGGTGGTCACTAGGGATGAAGCCTTGGGACTCTTTATATGTCCCGTGTCCCCTCTACTTGCACTTTCTCAGCTTCCTACAGCCAGCATGCCCTGAGCTCTGCAGAAGTGACCCGACCTAACATGAACCCAAATCTCCAGAACTGTGAGCAAATAAATCTTCCTTCCTTTACTAAGTTGTGGTCGCCAGGTATGTTGGGTCACATCAGTGAGAATGTTGACTGAAACAGTTGAGAGTCTAGGAACCTGCCATGTCTCTGTCACAGCAGTATCCCCTAACCAGCTCTAGCTGTAGAGTTCATATTTTCCTGAGCCCAGCTTCTTCTTCTGTGGAGTCAGAGGTCAGACAATCATCTCTATGTCCCTTCTCCAACCCCAAGAGCCTATTATAATTTTGGTATAGAAACATTAAATAAATTTAGCTGATAAGGAACAGAATGTACCAAGTAGAGATACTTCAGCACTGCAGATTATGGAACTTGTAGCACACAAGTAGTAGTTAAGTTTAGGAATTTGTCCATATGGCTAAAAGGTTCTGCTTATTGTTTCATGATGGTTAGGTAGAATCAGCACAATACACATCATTCTCAAGGTTTTGGGGTACTCTAAAATCAAACTATGGCTTACTGTAAGAATTTAATGTCAGAGACAATCTTCTGTAAATACTAATTTTCTATATGGAAATTTTGCAGGGGGGGATTTAGAGAAAATAAATGAAAACTTCTGATAAAAATCCTATAAGTCTTTTCATGACACCAAAATACCAATATTGCCTCACCACGAATCAACAGAACTGATCTCCTACTAACTCGTGCACAGTTGACTTTTTCTCCTTTGTGACAAGTCAAAAATAGCAAAATGTTTGACTGGGGTTAAAGATACTGTTCCTATTTTGAACCAGGGAAAGTCTAAATGTGTTTTATAGGAGCCCCAGCTTTGGTACCACTACATGAATTGTTGAAAGAAAAGAGGATTTCCCTTAACCCTCTCTTCCCAGAGGCCTAGCTTTAATCAAGACAGTTAAAATTGATGTCTTGTGTGTATGTGTGTGTGTGGGGGGGGGCTGCTGGGGATTGAACCCAGGGACATCCTACCTCTAAGCTACACCCCCAGCCCTTTTTTTAAAATTTTTTTACTTTCAAAAAGGGTCTCACTAAGGCGCAGAGGGCCTCACTAAATTGCCGGAATTGGCTGTGAACCTGCAATCCTCCTCTCTCAGCCTCCTAAGTACTGCGAATACAGCCACATGCCACCACCGATCTTTAGTGAGATCAAGTTAAAATGTGTACTCATGTATTTAAAACATTACTTGCCTCAGACAAACAAAATCAAATGTCTGTGATTCAACAAAATGTTATTTTATCCCTGGCAGCATACATATGTTGTTTTCCTCTTCAGAAGTGGATGCAGGAAGCAAATTCCTTTAAAACTTAGTGCACATATAATTTAATGTGCATACTTCTATCTGTAAGTATACTAACTAAAAAAGATTTAATTCTTTAAATTCAACAATATCTTATATAGAGCTTTTGGGTTTAAAGAGCATTGTTATATATATATATATTTTTTTATTTGACCATCATAATGATCCTGTATGATAAATGGAGATATTATTATACCAACAACTATGTTAGAAATAAGGAAAATGAAGAGATGATTTCTCATCACAAAGAATTAGAAATGAGATCTCCTGACTTCCTGTTACAACTGATGAAGATCTTTTGAAAATTATGATTTTTTTGTCAAGTTGAGTAAAAGTGACAAGTAACTCCAATCAATGTCACATGAAGCAGAAATAAACATCTGCATGATCAGTACAAGGGAAAGCAAAGGTCTGAAGGACATCTGCAGAACACACTGCCCTTCATGACCAACTATTTTTTTACTGTATAATAATATGTGACTTAAATGTGCTTCTATTCACTAATATTCCTTTTTATAATTATGGCCACTTTAGTTCAGATTAGAGGGATGTAGAGTGTTTAGATGAAGCCTGGGAGGAAGAGATGAGAAGATATAAAAGTAACTAGTATTGCTCCTGAAGAGATAGAGAAAGTTGGGGAAGGAACAATTATGAGGAATTAGTGAAAGAAATTAGTGAAAAATAGAAAGGTCAGAAGGTAAGTAAAGATCTGTATCTTTAAATGGAAATGACAAAACTTACAAAAGCTTATTTTTAAGTCATTAACATGGAATGGTCTATGCATGAAGCTTACCGTTGAGGACTCTTAAGTGTTTTAGAGCTTATACATATTGACGATTCTTTCATTTGAAGATTTGAGGATATAAGTACAGAAATAATTTCACTGAACAGAAAGTATACATTTCAAGAGTGAGTTTAAAGTTACTTTCAAGACCAATTTAAAGACCAATGGACTATTTAATCTATCCTAAAAATCACTAATCATTTATCAGTGTACTTGACTATACTCAGTTGATTCTCCACATTCATTTTGATGTAGTATCCATCATCGCTATAGAGTAGATGGCTTTGAAGGATCAGCCGTATTCAAAAATCTTTCATTAAGAAAGTTTTCCTCCATTGAATGATGAAAACAAAATAAAAACTTCTGAAAGTAGCGAACAAAAAAACTCAATGAAGAAAAAATCCCTTGTTAAGGAGTCAGTAAAATTCTGAACCATGTGCTACTGGTTCCATCATACTTCATAGATGTCCCATGTCTAGGGAAAAAGTGCCATGTAAATTAATTTGCCTCCACCTCCACAATTCAAATCAGAGTAAGAAAATCAAAAGATGTGTCTTGTTGATAATTACCAGTAAAAAATCAAATTAAACAGTTAAACCTTGAAGAGAAATTGTTATTTTTATTTTATTTTTTGTGGTACTGGGGATCAAACCCAGGGCCTCACGCATGCTAGCCAAGTACTCTTCCACTGACTGAGCTACATCCCCAGTACTTTTATTTTGAGAAAGGGTCTTGCTAAATTGCCCTGGCTTTTGAACTTGTGATCCTCCTGCCTCAGCCTCTCAAATATTTGGGATTATAGGCATTTGCCATCATACATGGCTTCAATATATTATTTCTGAAACAACCATATATGTTCAATTAGTTCCTGTCTATCATTGTCCTTGAGAAAAAAGAACACATGAATTAATAACTGGTTATTTAGAAATAATTTAAAAATCAGAACTGGAGTCATAGTGCGAGGTGGGAAAGAAATCTAGGATAATTTTAAAAAGATCTAAGTTTTTAGCCAGGCATGGTAGCACATGCCTGCAATCTCAATAGTTGGGAGGCTGAGACAGGAGGATCATAAGTTCAAGGCCAGCCTCAGGAACTTAGCAAGGCCCTCCCAGCCTAGTGAGAATCTGTTTCAAAATAAAAAAATAAAATAGGTTTGAGGGTATAGCTCAGAGGTAAAATGCCCCTGGGTTCAATCCCCAGTACCACAAAAACAAACAAAAAAAGGTCTTAGTTTCTGACAGAATACAAAGAAGCACAACAAAATTAAAAAGCACCAAGTAAACAAAAACAATGTGAAATTCACAAAATAAAGCAGAAAGGGGCATGTGTATGTGTTAAAATAATTTAATTTTTCCTGTACATTTTTGTCCATGTGAGAAATCAAGATACACACTTTATAATAGTTACCTGTTTTGAGACATTCAAGTCAATTCAGATGGCAAAAGTAGGATTCAATCACTAGTGAAATGTTTAAAAAATATATATTAAAGAAAAAATGTCTTTACAAGTTAAAAAATAATCTTCCACAATCCAATAAATTGCAGATCACTGAAATTTTAACTCTTTAGATGCTTTCAGTTCATTTTTTGGTTTCAGAATCTAGAGACAGTAAAAAAAAAAGGTGTTGACAGAATTTCTATCTGTTTTTACGTTTTTCTTTCTTGCTTCGACTACTTGTTACACTGTTTAAAGATGATGATGATGATGGAGGTGCTCTTGCATGACCTGTAGCCTTTAGATGTTCAAAAAGTTTATTCCGGGATGGAAATTCACTACGGCAGGTTGTACAGCTGATAAGAACATCACTCTGAGAAGGGGGGAAAATCATAAACAAAAACAAGTGTTAACATCTGAGAGTAGTGCTTTATGTTTAATGTCATGATTTAACAACAATTACCGGCAAAATAAAGACATTTTAACAAAGCACACAGCTATAGCAGGTTCAACAAAGGCTGATACTCTTGGAAGTTAAACTCATTAACCAACACCATTAGCTCTAAAGGTTCTAAGACTTTCTCTTCTTTTTTTTTTTTGTGATACTGGGGACTAAAGCCAGGGACATTCATCTCTGAGCTACATCCCCAGCCTTATTTATTTGTTGGGTTTTTTTTTTTTGAAACAGGATCTCACTAAGGAGTAGAGGGCCTCAATCAGTTGCTGAGGCTGGCCATGAATCTGCGATCCTCCTTTCTCAACCTCCCAAGTACTGGGATTACAAGTGTGCGCCAACACACCCGGCTCAGTTCTGAGACTTTCAATGGCATGAAACACACGGACTAGAGTAGAGGAAGTTTGTGTTTCATAATTACTCTTCAGAACTTGACACAGGTTTTAGGTTGCAAAACAGAAAACAGAATGGTAACTCTTCTAGCATCTAGTATTTCCAGTGTACTTCTTTTTACTTTGAAGAAAATTAAATGATAGTACTACACATATAAATTCTATTTCATCATGCAAAACCACTGATGGATCCACACCGTGCAGGTTCTTGGGGAACGGCTCACTCAATAC
>PVJS01025491.1:0-27810 GCA_004027185.1 Glis glis
AAAATAAAAAAAAAAAAGGTGTGTGTGTGTGTGTGTGTGTGTGTGTGTGTGTGTGTTATGAATATGTAACAGGCAACAGGGTTAGCTCAGCACACATATCTGCTCCATCCCTGGTTAACTGGGAAATGGATTATGCATTTGATATTGTATTCTTTGAATGGTGAAGGTTGGTGAGCGGGATGAGGACATGGAGCAGGCCAGCGGTGCTTTCTTGGGCCTGTTCACACAGGCTGGCTCCCTACATGTAGAAATAGCAAGAACAGAGACCCTTCTTGGGGACATTGGCATCTGTCTTGTTTGTTGCTTTCTGCACTGCAAAAGTAAGAAGGGTCCAGAGGTGATAATATGGTTTCTTAAAACTCACATCACCCAGCCTCTTTGAATCATAATATCCACATTGCAAAGCACATAATCATAAAAAAAGTGAGTGAATACAGTATGAGGCATAAAACATTACTTTAAAAATGTGATCAAGATTGGAAAAACCTGGATCTACATAATTAACATAATAAGATAATGCTAAGAATACTTCATTGGTGGAGGACGTCTAGGTTACCAAGCTCCCGTGAATCGCGTTGATCTGCTTATTGCTTTCTATGGCAGGCTACTCTGCTGTTAGGGATCTAGCAGCAGTGGAGACAAGCCTTAACGAGACAGGAGCACACCGGACACCTTTATACATGTTGGCTAAATATCTCTAATTGCAGAGCTAATTGCTATATTATTTGGATTTGGATTCTGTGGCCAGGAACTCTCTATGTGCAAACCTACTGCAATATCATTTTCCTGTTTGAACTATCCTTTTATTTCTTCACCATTATTTACTTGTTTCTGTTTACTTTTTCCATGAGCACCTTTTCAGTCACATATATATGTAAAGTACCATTCTGGCGGTGACCAGCTTAGGCATGTCTAAACATTCCCATGTGCAAAGCCGTTATTTTACCTCCATTCTATGAATGCATGTAAAATGAATGGCTGAATGTGCGTGAGGAATTTTCATTTAATATTTTCAGAATGTATCTTCCATGAATTTCTTCTCCTTGCTTTCTTTTTGTCACTAAGTAATTTCTGCCTGAGAATATAGCCTTCAAGTTAGTTGAATTCTTATTACTAACTTCGATAGTACAAACATATAGTTGTAGAAGCTGAGCTTAGTAGCATACATATGCCTGTAGTCCTAGTACTTGAGAGGCTGAGACAGGAGGATCACAGGTTTGAGGCCATTCTAAGCAACTTAGTGAGACCCTTTTGCAAAATAAAAAATAAAAAGGGCTGGGGGTGTAGGGTGTAGTTTATAGGTAGAATGCCCCTGGGTTCAATCCCCAATATCCTCCCCCCAACAAATGCATAGTTGTACTAACGTACATACACAATATGTTTTCCCATAAACCTCAGTCATGCCACTGAAATGAGGATTTCTCAGGAGTTCTGGAGTATCCGAGGGCACTTCATATTTAGTGTGAAGATGGGCAGTTGAAACATCAGAGCTCTCAAGAGAACCTCCCATGATATCCTGAGCCCAAATCTATATGGAAGTCCAAGAAGTCAGGAGGAGAACTTGTGATAAACAGAATCAATGTGTGCATGAAGTCCTGCATCCAGGCCAGAATAGAGGAGACAGGAATGTGCAAGAGAGCTCAGTGTCAGGGAAGGGTCAAGAAGGTAGAACAGTCCGGCAATCCCCTAGACTGGCCAACACTTGGAGTTTACAACTTGTTTTATGAGCCCTACAGGGATTAGTTGGTGGGAGGGTCAGCGGGTGTACAGGGTCAGGGGTGCAAAGGACATTGGTTTGGTTTAAGAAAACAAGGATGAAAAGGAGTCCATCACTTTATAGCTCTCTTTGTTGGCAGAAATGCTTCAGTAGCAGCTGTTGGATAAAATTCTCTGAAGAAAAAAAAATAGAGATTGTTTTGTTAGTGCAGTCGTTCTGAGCTTCAGTTGGGTTTGTTGGAAATACATTCTTACATGTGTATCTCCTGATGAAGAAAGGAATTTTAAATCTTCAGTTGTGTCCTTACCCCTGCTCTCCTATCTAAAATAACAGATAAAGTATCTATGCAATCTCAAATAGAATGTTTAATAAACAATTTCCTCAGGAAACTTCTGACTGAAGTCTCTTTTTCAAAAGAAGCACCTTTTTATTACAAAGGAGGCAATGAAGAGAATTGAAAAGTTAATCAAACAAGTATGTATTTTAACTCAAGAAAATTGGTTGTATTTTCATGCAGAATAGCATTTCAAATGAATATTTTTGAAATAGCACTGTATATTTAAACTCAATATTCCTTTTCTGATTTGCTTTTTTTATTTGCATTCAAAATCACAGTCTTGAACATTCTAAGGTAGTTTAAAAGCCCGTGGCCGAGTAACTAAGCCTTTGAAATAATATAGTAAGCAAAATATAAATATCAAGACTTTAGTAATTATTTTTCCAGGCAAAGGATTGAACATAATTGTATATTTTATAATCAGAAACTGCCACAGGAATTAGTCTGCTGTTTGATGGCTTCCTACTGTCTACTTGATAAGCATGATACATCCTAGCCTGGAACAAAGACACTACTAGCTCCAGTACTGGATATTGAACTCAGGGGCATTCTACCTCTGGGCTACACCCCCAGCCCTATTTTTTATTCTTTATTTTGAAACAGGGTCTCACTAAGTTGCGGAGGGCCTCACTAAGTAGCTGAGGCTGGCCGTGAACCTGTGCTCTTCCTGTCTCAGCCTCCCAAGTACTGGGATTACAAGCATGCGCCACCATGCCTGGCTGGACACATCCTCTTCTGGTTCTGGTTCAGGGTTTGCACCTTGTGGGTCTCTCATGCTAACATGGTGCCTCTATTGTCCCTCCTGCAGCAGAGGTGGATGAACACTTGTTCTGCTATGATTTACATATGAAGCATCCCCCAAAGACTTGAGTGTTGGACCCCAGGGCAGCAATGTTCAGAGTGGGGCTTTGGGGAAGTGATTGGATCCTGAGGGCTCTGAGCTCATCAGTGGATAACTCCATTGATAACTGAATTAACTACTGGGAGGAGGTGGAACTGTAGGTAGATGGGGCATGTTTAGAGAAAGCAGGTCACTGGGGGCATGCCCTTGACAACCATATCTTGACCCTGGCCTCTTTCTCTGTCTCTCTATCTCCATTTGCTTCCTGGCTGCCATGAGCTGGGCAGCTTTCCTCTACTGCACCCTTCTGCCATGATGTTCTGCCTCACCTCAGGCCCAGAGCAATGGAGCTGGCCAACCCATAACCCGAAACGCTGAGCCAAAATAAACCTTTCCTCTTCCAAGTTATCTGTGTCAGGTATTTTGGTCACCGGGACAGAAAGCTGACTAACATACCTGCTCACCTTCCAAAGCGTGGTTTCCAGGTCCCTCTTTCTGTAATGTACCTCCTAATTCCTGTTAGTCCCTGTCTATTTTGCATTCCTATGCACTTGGTATGCAGTGGTGTTTTGGAACTTCTCATACTCTATTTTTATGTGTTTCCATCTCTATCCTTTTATACTGTAGGTTCTGGGTCCTAGACTCCAAGTCCTCTTTATATAGTGAATATTCTGTAATGCCCTGCTACTATCCTGACATGAAATCCTTGAATACATGACTTAGCCTATCCTTATGAGTTTTTAATAATCAATATAATCCCCTATGGTATAAAAAGAAATAAAAGAAAAATATTTTATAGTATAACTATATAATAAGGTTTTCAATAGTAAGTGCCCAAGAATAAGTTCACTGCAAGGTAGAATAAGCCCCTATAAGTTTCTAAAGTGCACCCCTGGGATGGTATCATCCCCACTGAGCAAGATTAAGCTAGGCTATGAGCCCTATTACAGCCCAGGTTAAATCCGTGCAATTTACTATATTAGACTGAAAGTTACTTGAAAATGAGTAACATCATAAATACTCTTATATCCTAAATATATAGTATTTACTAGTTTTAATCTACTATGTCTTTAAATACTGGATTGATCTATATCAGAAATCTATTAAGAATTTAAAATAAGTGGATAGGTGAAAATATGTGACCAGTTAATTTTTAATCCACATCTTATCAATATATAAGATGCATTTAGATTTGTTTTTTATACTGGAGGTTGAACCCACAGGGCTTCAACCTCCAAGCTTCACCCCCAGCCCTAATTCATTTTTTAATTCAAAACAAGATCTCGCTAAGTTGTTGAGGGTCTTGCTAAGTTGTTGAGGCTAGCCTCTAGCCTGTAGTCTTCCTGTCTCAGCCTCGCAAATACTGGGATTGCATTTAGATTTTTTTAGATATGCACCCTTACCTTTTTCAAAGTAAGCAGATGTAAAAGAATAAATCAAAATGTACTGATGAAGCATCACATTTGATCATCTATATCCCTGGAATTTAGAGAATCTAGGATTCAATATCTCTGAGTCGCCTTTTCTTTTCTAAAATATAAGATAGGATTTTTCTCATAATAGAATGCTACTTAATACAAT
Organism: Glis glis; assembly: GCA_004027185.1. Taxonomy (NCBI): domain Eukaryota; kingdom Metazoa; phylum Chordata; class Mammalia; order Rodentia; family Gliridae; genus Glis; species Glis glis. Next base: position 4,477 of record PVJS01025491.1, read on the forward strand.
AAATCTGTAAAGAATGCTCAAATGGGTTGTATTTTTAGTTCAGTTGCTGTTTTTTTAAGTTGGTTGTATTGTATTTTTTTAAGCAGTGGAACAAATAAGTATATGTAACTTTTATTAGTCTCACACATTGTTCATGGACCTTGAAAATTTGCTATATGGTCCAATGAAACAAAAAGGTGGTTCTATTCCTAAACATAATAAGATTAAATGTATAGAGAAGCAGCCAGGAAATTTAGCTTTGGTTATAGAATAGCAGAACAGCTTAAATTATGAGACAAAGAGAGTTCTGCAAGTTTCTCTTTGCCAGCTCCTACCAGGGATAAAGAAATGCTGGATAATATTTTTAAGTGGGAAAATGCTGGAAAGTAATTATGTGCTATTGTACTCTTGATATACAGGTGATAACATTTATCTTATTGTCTGGATTTATCAATTTAAGATAAAAAGGTGCTGATGAGAAAAATGAAAAAAAGTTTAGGTAAGTTTTATATCACAAATGATTTCAGTTAATTCATTTAGGAGCATAAGAAATAGTGAGGAAAATTCATTGCAGGAGATATATAAAGACTGATTTTAGTAAGACATAAATTATGTAGCCAATCACTAACGCCCATTGAAGACCAGAAAATATTGGGGAAATGGACTCAGGATAAAGTCTGAATAGACTAATATTTATGGTATATTTAGAATTCAAGATAACAACATAAGTATGTACAAGGTCATGTAAACGTTCTAGAATGTGTCCAGGATGAAGCATAAAGGGACGCTTCCTCATTCCATTGTTGTTCATGTTTTCAAAGATCTACAGACTAGGAAATGGGATTCCTTTTGACTTGTAGGATAAATGGTATCGAACATTTAGAAAGAACATTGTGATTTGCCACAGATGTAGCAACCTTTATGGAGTGTCAATAGCTAGAGATGTCTGTGAAGAAAATAGCCAGTTATTGTCTGTAGTTGAAAGTGGGGGAATTAGAGTGTGACTGTCATGAAATGGCAGTCAGGGAAATTGTTGGTGACACTAATGCTCTGCGCTCTATGCCTCTACTTCTCTTTGTTCTGTTCTCCTCTTTATGGTTTTTCCTCATTTCTTACTCATCATATTGTATTCTAATGACTCTATCAAAGGCAACCCAGGCAATATTGGCACGTACATTCATTCATTCAACAGGCATTTATTGGTTACCAAATCTATGCTCATTGATTTGTCTCTGGGTAGAGGGTTGGTCTATATTAACTTTAGAAAATCTCCTGCAGTCTCTACACACACAGGGTGGGATTCTACTAATCTAAATTCCAGGTATTATTCAAGCGTCTCATTGAAGGTATTCAATTCTTTATTAGAAAATATATCTTGCGGGCCAGTCTTCAGATTTAGTTTATTGGATGATAATGGAAAAACAAATGAATTTTTAAAGGACTGTAATGAAAAATCCAAATTTTATGTCAGCCCTAAATCATTTCAAGTTCAAAGCGAAGTGTGTTGGCAAAGAATGCTAGAGTCATCTTGTGTACCTGAGGTCACAATTTATCCCATTCTTTAGAGTGCGTGACATCTTATTTTCTCTACATTTGGACTTTGTGATCCTATTTACTCATAACCGATAGTGTCATCGCTCAAGGCAAAATCTTTACTAAGAGAATTTAAGATGGAGTTGTTTATGATGCTGTTGACTTGAAATGGACATTCTATACTTTCCTAAAAGGGGAAAACTGTCACAAGGCCTTGCCTAATGAGCTCCATTCTAAATTGTGATCATTAATTCTTTAAACTAATTTCCAGAGAATCAGTGAGACTGTTGGCTTATATGTAGCTCACTGAAATAGAAATTGTGCACAGTTTTCATTGCCTTGTTTAGGGGAGCTTGTGGGCAATGTGTTTCACTGAAGCGTTTACAAGATAAAATTTGCCTTCTGTCTGTTAATGTCATGGAGTCATATAGCTGGTAGAGGTCTTATGTATCACCTAGCTCAGTTTTCTAATTTCATAACTTAAAGAAACTGAGGGACAATAGATTTTGCTAACTTTCCCAGAATCATTCCACAAGGTAGATCATAAAGGAGCCTCCTAACTCCTAATTCTCCTTTTACCCTGTTTCCTGCTTTTATCCTTCCATCCAATCTACTGATGCATATGCTTCAGTACTTAGTATCTGCCAATCACTGCTCCAGGGGCTAAATGATTACTTAGAAGGTGTTACCTTCCTAGATCTTCAGGAAAGGTATTTAAAGTGCTTCAGTATTAGGGCAACTAAGATACACTATCCAATTCAAATTTTTAAAATGAATATATAAGCCGGGCGTGGTGGCCCACGCTTGTAATCCCAGGACTTGGGAGGCTGAGACAGGAGGATTGCAGGTTCCAGGCCAGCCTCAGCTACTTAGTGAGGCCCTCCGCAACTTAGTGACACCCCATTTCCAAATAAAGAATAAAAACAAAATAGGGCTGGGGGGTGGAGCTCGGAGGTAGAATGCCCCTGGGTTCAACTCCCAGTTCCGCAACAACAACAACAAAAGGAATATATAAGCACATATATACATACATTTATGTGAATATATGCATGTGTAGATAGGTACATGGGTAGATAGATGGATAGATAAGTAGAAAGATGAATAAATCATATTTTAGAGAATTCAAATAGAGGAACAAGATTTCCACATGTTCAAAGTTTGGTTAAGATCATCAGGTAGGCTACCAGGTGATGTTTTGACTGATTCCCTACTAATGCTGATGTTGATCAGTGTTGTAAACTAACTTAACATTCGTGTTCATATCTATTTAGTGAACTGAATAGATACTCAACTGCAGTGCTTTCTAATTATCTCACATTCTAGAAGTGTGGAATGGGCCATTCCTCTTCATCATTCAATGTTGTCATTAATTATTGATTAGATATGAACGCTTCAAAATTTTTATTTCCAATTAGGATTCTATCACATGTAACTTAAAAATTGACTTTATCTTTCTTCAACTGATTTAATGTAATTCTTCATAATCTGTAATGTAGACATCTTCTAATTTGATATTGATGAATTTGGTACCACAGAATAATTCATTATCTGTATTATTATTTAGCCTGTGATTCTGTGAGAAAGTCATTGACAATTATGTTGTCATAATTCATAAAATAGTACTAAGGGAAAGGAAATATCAAATTAGTGATCCATTAGGTTTTTAGAGCTACATTGCTACTGAAATAATCTTATAAAGACATAAAAGACCCTGTGTATTTGTATATCTTAAAAATGGCTGCATGATATTATTACTTTCATTCAGTGTGAATATCATTCGTATTTTTAGAAGCAAATCACATTTCTATGTCTAATTCTATTTCCAAAGGAAATGGTGAATGAAAACTAAGCTGGTCTTCATGAGTGTCCCACTTAATTTTCAAAATTTTGTGCATTGTCCCTACTTTACTGAGGTACCACATTTTTTTCATTCTCTTGTTCCTTAACAGTCTTTCTCTCTGGGCTTCCTCTAATACTAGACTAAATATGGTATCATATTTCTATTTGTTCAGGTCAATCCATAACTGTGGTTTGGAGTCTTGTATTGAGAAAGATTTTTGAGATTATGGCTCAGATCAATGGGAAAAACTGTCATGATCACACCATGTTATCTGTCTTGAATGTGGGCTCCGGGAGGAATGTGGGCTTTCTGAGCTTGTCTGCAACCATTTCATCATTACATTTGGTATCTAGTTAACATGTTAACAATGAACTAATCCAATAAAGAAATCTCTATTAATGTACAGACAGAGAGAGATTGTTTTTTAGCTTCTCATTCTTATTCTAGTTATTATACCTTGTATGTAGTTTAATCGTGGCCTCCTGAAGACCATATTATTTGTTTTTTAAGCTATTTTTGGTTGGTGCTGGGAAATTGAATTTCCCCTAGGTATGCTACTTAGAGAAGAATCTGCTTTTTGATCCTGTAGATTTTACCTGAGGTAATATGAAGACCAATATAGATATATCTCTTAATTTGGAGCCTGAATGCACTTGGAATTTTTCTGTTATTTTCCCATTTGGGACTGAAAGTTTTCTATGGAGGTTTCTTTAATTATGTTCCATGTTTATGCTTTCACTTTTTCTCAATGCTACAGTTTATCTTTTTCTTGCTTATTTTAATGTTGGTGCTTAAACAGTATTTATACTTAATCTTTACTCTTAAGAAACTGATGCTGGCCAACAATTGTACATCTTGCTTTGCTGTTTCCTCTTGTTTATAAAAGGCTAAGATGATACCATTGAAGTGTAGGTTATTTTAGGATATTTCTTAGATTCAGACATCAGCTAATTGAGAAAAACAAAGACAATGTTAACATTAAAATTAATTTATGCAGTTGCTTTAAAACTCTAAAGCACACTTTCTAGATTTACTTACTAACCTATTTGAAAGTGGTATCTATTTAAATAACCATGAGATTTTAAGAAATGGCCGCATCCCACATTGGAGACTAAAGAGGTCAGCAGAAATGGGGTGGGTGACTTTTGTACAGCGAATGTGCCTGGTTTAACTTGGTCTCAGTCTGGAGACATAGGAGGATATTTCATTTTAGGTGTTTTGCCATTACAGGTTTCAACCTGGAAGCCTGTTTTTTTTTCCTTTTTTCTTTCTTTTTTTCTCTTTTAAAGGCAAAGCAAATAAATTATAGTTGGTAATCAGATCAGTTATATGACTGGATAGATGAATGTGATGGCAATTACAACAATTCATATCAGAATTAATGGGTTAAAATGGAAAGTATGAGGTGAAACTCATCAAAATCATCTGTGCCTACATAAAGACCTGCAAGTACAAGGTAGCAAAATAGTAGAAAGACACAGTGATGAAGGGAAATGAGTCTTTAAAATTCTGAGCTGGTTGAGCAACTCTGCATATTGTATAGACATAATAGGAAGTTAGTGACTATTTGTGTATTGAGTTTTGAAGCTGGGAATGCCACCATTTGGCTAAGTTAGGAGCATTATAACTATGCAATGGTTCCATGGTTTCGAAAATGTATGCTTCTTATTTTTTGGCATCTGTTTTCCTAAATTTGAATCATTCATTGGGAAAAAAAAAAAACGATTTGCTTACTGTTGACCTTGTGCCAGACAGTATAGCGTGCACTAGATATATAATGTCGAAGGAAACAGATGTGATCAGTGTCTCTGGGGAGAATCTTTTCTACTGAAAAGACCTAGAAAATAAGCAAGTAATGAAAACTAATGTACACAAATATAAACAAGTTGGGAAAAAGTCATTAAGGAATAAACAGTGCGATGATAGATTAAATGTTACTGGGACATGGGTGTGGGCTTGGAAAAGGGCATTTGAAGCCTAAAATTCCATGAGAAGAGAATTTGAAGAATAGGGAACCAGTCATGCAAAGCGCTGGGACACTGCAGGGAGGTGCAGGACCGACATGACCCAGGGTCTGAGTGAGGGACAGTGTGATTGGAGGAGCAGGCACCAGAGGAGGGAGGGTGGCAGGGGAGGAACTGTGAGAGAGGCCCAGGAGTGATGTCACATAGTTCTTCATAAGTCATGATGAGGAACCTGGAGTCTACATAAAAGTAGAAAGCCATCTACATAAAAATGGAAAGCCATTGATAAGTTGTAAGCAGGGAGTGGCCTGATCCATTTGATCTAGACTTTGAAAAGGTCCTCAAACTGCTGCGTGAAATGAATTGGAAGGGAGCCCAAAGAGGATGTAGAGAAACTGTTGGATAACTGCTTACAGACCAGGGGCCTGGACAGTGGGAGAGGCATTAGGGATACACAGAAAGAGACATGGACCAGAATTCATCCATTTTTTATTTGACAGGCTGAAAAACAGTAATGAATGTTTCAGCATATGCTTTCAGTTCATTCTACTATGACTTCTCCTTGTCTTTATCACCTGAAACTCAATTGTGCGTTGATAGTGAATACTTTGTTTTGTTTTTCCCCGATTTGGCTTCTAAGAAAAATTCCTATATTACAATATAGTGTAGGGAGTAGTAAGTAGAGTTTCATAGTAGATTATAATTGATGTCATTTGCCGTTTTTGTGAATGGTCAATATGTAATGTCATTCCATTTTTGTGAATGGCTGCATATCCGCCCATTCATGTGGTTCGACCTAAGAGACTCAGAGTTTTACTCTTCTTATTTAAACCCTTGGCTAACATTGATGTGTTTTATCATAAGAAAACTATTCTCCTTTTCTATGGGTAAATAAATGAGGAGTCCAAATGGCATTGCAGTAGTGAAAGATGCATTATTGGTTCTTCCTGGTCCCTAGCCACATGGAGCACCCTGCCTGGGCAATCCAGGATTCAGGGGATTGACATGAGACAGCCACTTTATTGAAAAATCCCACCTTCCCACCATAGTCAGTCAATGCTATTATCCTTTTATGACTCTGTAATTTTGAGGGCAAGTTCAGTGAATAACTGTGGAGGCTATTAGGATCTGCCATGGAAAATTTATCTGTCTTTAAATGGAAGGTAGAAACGTTACAGCAGAGGCAGCATTGCCTCCATACAGATAATTCTCCTCTCTGAGCTTTTTAAAACGATGCTTATTGTTTCCTAGTATGTCTCCCCAGACCGTTCTTACACTGGCAATAGTGATCCTGCCTTTTGCCTCTTGTCAGGAATGAAATTTATGGAAGAAGCATGGCCCACGGGAACCGGTCTTGTTTCATGTTAGTGTCTACACTAATAGTGCACAACCAGGGTCAATAGTAACTTGCAGAAAACATGGTTAAGTCCACCTAGCTCCTTAATGGCTAGGGGGCCCAGAAAGGGCCTCTGACATCCTTTTCTCTCCAGCCTTATCCTGGGCATATGAGAGTGAAAATGTGATCATGGTCATAATGGTGGATGTCATAATGCACAGAAATAACAATATTTAACAAGATCATCCTATTATTTTCCAGTGCTTGCTGCAACAAATACCATAAATTCTGTGTCTTAAAATAAAATAGCAGAAATTTAGCCAGGGATGGTGGTACATACCTGTAATCTCAGTACTTGGGAGGCTGACACAGGAGGATTGCAGCTTCAAGACCACTCTTAGCAACATAGGAGACCCCTGCAACTTAAAGAGACCCTGTTTCAAAGTAAAAACTAAAATAGGTCTGGGGGTGTGGCTCAGAGGTAGAACACCCCTGGGTTCAATCTCTAGGACCAAAAACAAAACAAAACACTGGGAATTTATTTTCTCACAGTTCCAGAGGCCAGAATTCCAAAATCAAGGTGTTGGCTGAGCCAGGTTCCCTCCTAAGGTCTTGCCCTTTCCAGGATGTGGTGGCTCCAGGCCTTCTGTTGGCTTGTGACTGCATGGCTCCAGTGTGTGCTTTGGTCGGCACACAGCCTCCTTCCCTGTGTCTCTGTGTGTCCTTTTCTGTTTCTTATAAGGACATGCTCATTGGATTTAGAGTCTACCCTAATCCAACATGATCTCACTTAAATCCTTAACTTAATGACATCTGCAAAGTGCCTGCTTCCAGATGAGGTCAGAGCCTGAGATTCCAGGTGGGCATAAATTTGGGAGGAAGGAGGACACTATTCTGCCCACTGCGGTCACTGACTTTGAACACAAAACAATGACATACAAGTTGGCAGGGTTTTTTCTAATCCCAATTTTATCAAATTTTAAAGAAGCTACTTATTCTTGATACTGTCCCTCTAAGAATAAAACCAGGGAAAGACTATTGATTCATGGGATTGTCAGAAGATCATATTACCAGAAATCCTTTCTATATGTTTAGTAAGGGAATAGAATTCAATAAGGAAGGATTTTCATCTAATGGTAAAATGCTATTGAGAATTTGCGCAGCTGAACTCCTGCAATGGAAACATTCGAAGAAATTCGTGTCCACATAAGGTTTGAATTTATGGCTTTTCATTTAACTGGGTGTGGAATATTGGCTCTTGAGCATAGAAGTAAGTTCTAGCTTGAGGAATGGCCATGTTGTAGGTATTGATATGGAGTTCTGTGCTCTCACTTCGTTTTAGTTCAGTCTCAATTCCAAAACTCACATTGCTCTTGCTATGGATAGGAACTCTGCCACCTTTCCATCCATTAGGTAATGTGTTGTACTCCACCACAGCCCTGTGAATTAGATATGGCCGCCCCTGACTTTCCCATTCCCGATGATGAAACTGAGGTTTAAATAGCCTGCTCAAGGACACTTAGGGGTCAGCGAAAGAACTGTTATTTATTTTTATTTTTATCTTATTTTCATTTGGTACTGGGGATTGAACCCAGGGGCATTCTACCTTGGAGCTACACCCCCAGTCCTATTTTTGTTTTGTTTTGTTTTGTTTTGAAACAAGTTCTCACTAGGTTGCTGAGAGTCTTGCTATGTTGCTGAGGCTGGTCTTGAACCCGTCTCAGCCTCCAAAGTACTGGAATTACAGGCATGCACCACCATACCCAGCAAGAACTGCTGTTTAAATCCGGTCTGTCTGGTTCTACTTGACCTGGTATCCATGAAGCCGCTGCCCCGTGATTCTCTTCAAGGTTGTCTGCCCTGGGATTAGCAGGTGAAATTCCCATTTATCTGCTGTTAATGCACTGCCATCTCAAGCCTGTTTTTGAGTTCTTACATATTTTTCTGGTTCTCCATGTACCTGGCCAGAGAGATCACATAATTGGGCCTCAACTCTGTCTGTGGGTCAAATGGTTTCTCTAGACTCCTGACCTATCACTTTTAGTACAAGCAGCTGATACTAAGTAAATGGGGTTATTTGGGTTTCCACCTGGAAGCCACATCTGTGTGGATGTGGGCTTAGGTCGTCAGGCAGGCTGAATAGAGCGGGCCTCTCACCGAGCTCAGGTGTGGCTAACAGACTGGGAGGTGGACGTATGCTCAAATAATTCCTTCTTAGAGCTGCTGTCCCAACCACTGTAAAGAACCTAGCCTCTTCCTGCCCTCCCCAGTCCTCCCCGTCTGTCTGTTGATTTTATTCCATTTTCCACTATAGCTCTTATCACTACCCATATAGCATTTTATATGTTTATTCATTTCTTTCTTTTTTTAAATTTTATAAACATTTGTTTGTGCATGGTCATTATACATCATACTGAGGTATAGAGTAATAGGAACATACATGCATACATCTCTTGGAGCTCTTCCCTCAGGGTCCCACCCCACCCTCCCCCTCTCCATACACGTCTTTGAGATTGCAATTGGTAATTTTATATATGTACATTGAATTATTTCAAGTGTTCCATTCTTAACGTCTTTGTCCCCCTATCACTAGAACATAGCTTCATCAGGACAAGAAGTTTGTGTTTTTCACTATTGTTACCACTGGTGTCTAGGAAAGGACTTCGGCACAAATGTTCAAAGAATGAGCGAGCGAGCGTGAGAGCCAATGGATGGATTCCCCCTGCTGCCATGCTATACCAGTGATTCACGTCTACCTACTTTTTTTCCTTCCTGATTTTCAGGAATTTGTAGGACTCCACTGAGCCCTAAACACTGATAAAACATTAGTATTAAGATATCTGTTAAGCAGAAGTATTCTCACCTGATGTCACAGTGTGTGTGAAATTTATAGTCACAACTGGATGGGGTTACTATGAGAGCTGAAAGAAAATCTTAGAGCTAAAGTAGTAGGCAGGCTGATTGGGTAAATATTACGAGAAATAGCGCTGACTGGACAAAAATGTATACTACCTATAATATATGATGCTATTTATATAAACACACACACACACACACACACACACACATATATATATATATATATGGCCATGTTTGTTACATATATACACAAACTTTACTTTCCTGTTTTCCCTTTTATTAAGGGAAACCTGCACAGTATAGTGTTACATTATTTATTAATGAATGTTTTGAGTATCAGAAAATTGTTAAAATACTCTCTGATATGGTACAAGGCTGGGTATGTATGTACATTAAACTGTCAATTTCCACAAAATACAGTCTGCACATGTTTTCCTGGGACAAGAACATTTAAAGGGATGGCAATCCTGGCTTTTATTTATTTATTTATTTATTTATTTATTTATTTTGCTGGTACTGGGGATTGAACTCTAGGGCATTCTACCTCCGAGCTACACCTCTATTTTTTTATTCTTTATTTTGAAACAAGGTCTCACTAAGTTGCAGAGGGCCTCACTAAGTAGCTGAGGCTGGCTGCGAACCCGGATCATCCGGTCTCAGCCTCCCAAGTCCTGGGATTACAAGTGTGTGTCATCACGCCTGGCTTGCTTTTATTATTATTAGTGGATTTCAAGAGGTAGGGAGGCTGTGTCATTCAAGAGAGACCTAACATTATGACAGGAGAGAGGCATTTCTTCTCTCCAGTAGATGTGTGGGTCTCATCATAAGGAATGTGCTGAGTTTAAGGAGAGATTTGTAGGGGATGCTGATGAAAAAGGAGGAAAATAGTACTTACTTGGATGAGGAAGAGAGATGAAGTGACAAATGAAAATTCTACTTTTTTCTCCATTTTTTTCCCTTCCCTTGACAAGATAGCTTAGCTTTCCAACATGCCTCAGAGGACTGAGGGGAGCTTATTGATAAAGAGTTCTGGGAGCTATAATGGAGAAAGAAGGTCAAGGCACCAAGGGTGGCTGGTGGGGAAGAAAGGAGACATTTACTTACAGCTCAGCTCCATGTCTCTGCTGTTGGTGAATTTCTGTTCCATTATGACTTTTTCCTTCTCTGTAGTGAAACTTATAGAGACAATGAAAAATATAATGGAGCCATCAATATAGTGTAATTCTGGAGGCCCAAAGGAGGTGCCCAAGTCGCTTTTAAGACTCACAAAACATCAAAAAGGATCAAGTTTGCTGCCGTTCAGTGTGGCCTGGACCAGAGTAGAAGGAGACTGGCAGCAAGCAGGACTTTAAAGGCAATTATTTTCAATTTCTGGGATATCTTCTAAAGCCACTTAATAATATTCAAAGTTTCAAAGCTGTATTTTTTTATCTTTTTTCATCAGAAGGTTGATATTTATTTTTAATAATGTGTATCCAAAATATGTTCTTTAAAAATAGTCTTTTGTCAGGCTGCATGTATAATTTTTTTTGCCCCTTTGTTTGATTACTATGGTTTGTTTTTGTTTTTGTTTTTTTATTCTCCCTATTTTATTTTTTTAATGTGCTTTTATTGGTGCATTATACTCTCACATTACAATGGAAATCAAATTGACATTAAATACATGCACGCAGCACTTGGTGCCCCCTCCCCTCCCCCCAACACAGAGAACTAAGATTGACATTGGTATATTCTCATGTGTTAATATGGTCGATGGTAGAAATTCCCTTAATGAACTTCATTCTTCCCCTTCCCCTTCCCTTAGATCAGTTCCCTGACTTCACTGAGGCTTTTCCACTGTTGAAAGGAGGCCCTTTTGTATCCTCCTTGCTCCCTAGCTCGCCCATATTAGAGAAGACATATGACCCTTCTCTTTCTGTGATTGGCTGATCTCACTTAACATAATGTTCTCCAGGTCCTTCCATTTTCTCGTAAATGTTGTTATTTTGTTCTTCTTTATTGCTGAGTAGAATTCCATTGTGTGTATTTCCCATAATTTTGCGATCCATTCATCTGTTGTTTGTTTTACTTTGAAGGACATTAGTGTCTTGGTCTGTCTTCCTCTTCTCAGGCCATTTACATTCAATCACTTAGGACCCAACTGTTTTTATGTAAACTTTGGGAAAGTCACCAGAACCTCTCAATCCACTTGGCCTCCCCCTTGGTATCATTTTATGATTAAGTTTCAACTATGTCTCCTTTCTTATGGGGGAGAAATCTGCTTTTCATCCGTAGTATGTCCGATAATCAAGGAAGAACTTTTACCAACTTTGCCATCTATTATACCACCAAACGTATTATACCAATATGGACAAATGGTGGTACCTCTTAGAGCAGAGGTAATATACCAGACATAGATCACCATCTAAATAAGTAGTAGCAGCCAGGATCGGTGGCGCACACTGGTATCCCAGTCCTCGGGAGGCTGAGACAGGAGGGTCATAGGGTCAGCAACTTATTGAGACCCTCAGCAACATAAGAAGACCCTGTTTCAAAATAAAAAATAAAAAAAGGGCTCAGAGGTAGCAAGTCCCTGGGTTCAATTCCACAATAGATACATACATATATACATACATAAATACATAAATAAATACACAAATTAGCATAATTTGGAACCATGAAGAATATGGAATGTTATTCAGAGAAGAATAATCCTCTCCTACAACCCTAATAACTACTTTCTAAGCCATGACTTTAGTATAAATTTAACTTGTCCTCTTTCAGGGACAGAGTAGAGATATTTTAAGTGATACAATTACAACCAGCGTCACTCCACATAACTGATGCCTACCTGAATTGGATTGATTGTGCTTCTTGACAAATGTCAACTACCTTTGGTCACTAGAGAAAAGCCGTATTTCTCAAGTATGCTTTGGCTTTCTGTGAAATAAATCCTTTCCTGTGTTTCACCCTAAAGCAAAGGCCTTTCAAAAGAAGCACCACTTTGTATAATAGTATAATATGGGTTTTATTTTTATCACAGTTTCAGATACTAAGATAAACACACATGCATATGCATTTGTTTTCATGAAAGGGAAAAAAAAACATTTAAGCACAACTCAATTTGCACGTCTTGAAGTGACTTTTTCTGAATACCAACTTTTCTGGCGATTCAGCGACCCCTCAGAGAGGGTTTTCATTTCTCTGGTTTCTTTTTCTTAGCTTTTAAGGCTTAATGGTTTATACTAAAAGGCACTTATCCTGCTACAGGCAAACATGTTTCATTGGCTACATTCGCTCTGACCGATGAGCTATGGCCGATTCTTTAATATATATATTTTTCTTTTTTCCTATAGATGGACCCTTATAGTGTTTTGACAGTTAAAAGGGATGAGGGTTATTGAGCGTCTAGTTTCTCAGCTGCTCAGCTATATTTTTTGAGCCATATATCAGCAAAATTACCCAGCTCTCTTACAGAAGGTGTTCTCTTGCCAGATGGTACGCTGTAGGAAACAACTTCTTAAGTTTTCTTAAATCAGGATTTATAGTAAAATAGAATAACACTTCAATATGGAAGACGTAGGTTTTTCTGGAAATCTCGGAGTCTCAAATATCCCTCCTTTCTCTCTGTCTTTATCGTTTCCTCTTCAATTAAGTTGATAACAAAATGCCGGCACCGCTGTTCAATAACTGAAGGGCACGTTCTTAGCAATTTTCATTGTACTGCTGCACTCAGGCCAGATTGAAGGGTTCAGCTCCAATTGCACCATTAGCCCGGCAACTGCAGCCAATCGTTACCAATGATTTTTGGTCCCCCTAATTGTTTTTTACTTTATTGAGCTTATTCAGAAATAATGAAACTACGTTCTTCCTTTTCTTCAAAGATATTTGCCCTGAGTGCGGTTGCTATTTCTTCTATAAACTCATCAGCATTGCCTTACGGAGTCCCCTTAACTATCGATTTTCTAGTCTAGGTAATAGATCTCCTAATTTGCAGAATACCCCAATGGAAGATTTTAACAATTAGAAAATTATGAAAGAGGGTCCCACGGGACCCCTCCCCCCGGCTTCTGTATGTCCTGATGGCTCAGCCTCACACTCTCTGCTAGACATGGTGGAAATAGGTGGCCAGGGAGAGAAAAAGAAAACGTGAAGTTCAATATGTGGGCAGCGTTTCCTTCTTTGCCAAGTACTGTGCCTGATTCTAAGGAATGTCTTCTCATTTGGATGGATAATGAATCTTTACAACTACAGTACTGAAATATCATTACATGAAGTATTTCAGTAGTTACTTTAAAGCCACATCCACAAAACAATGAAGATTGAGGTCAAGTTCCACTTGTCCCATTGGGAAGATATAATTAATTGTTATATTCTTCCAAGGCTTAACCTCTACATCTATTTATTTATTTATTTAATTTTGTGGTACTGGGGATTGAACCCAGGGGATTCTACCTCCAAGCTACACCCCTACCCCTTTTTATTTTTGATTTTGAAATGGTCTTGCTCAGTTGCTGAGAGTCTTGCTACGGTGCTGAGGTTGTACCAGAACCTGTGATCCTCCTGTCTCACCTCCTAAGTACTAGGACTATAGGCTCCTGCCACCCTGCTTGGCTAAACCTATTTATTTTAAGTGAAAGTTCACTGAATTTCAAATACCAAAATTTTCTTTTCCTGTAGTTCTAATGCAGAAGTTCCTCAGAGTTTAGAATATAAGTTTCTATGCTGTTTTATCACATCCTGCTTATCAAAACTTTATCAGAACTATTTGACACAGTCGAGGACATGAACATGGACAGAGTCCCGAGTAGTTTAGTAACATAACATGTAGTTTTGACATCTTTTGGAATGGAATGGCTAATTTGCTTGTCATTAATTCCAAACCTGAAAAGTATACATTAAAGATACTAGAAAGCTGATGCACAAATAAGGATTAATCTGTGTTCTTCCTCCTAGTTTTTGCCCATCTGCAGATATCCTCAGTTTTCTACCTAGAATGTATCATGGGCTTTTTTGCTTAATGCTCTTGAGTATGCTCAGTTGTCCCTAGGGAATGGTTTACAAGATCCCATATGCTCCTGCCAATGGCAACACCTTTTCCCCATTTCTCTCTACTTTCTCCTAATTAATCTACATTTCATTTTCACTTTATGAATCACTGGATTTCAATCTTCATTTATGCTACTTGCTCATGTTATTCAGTTTGTTTGTTTGCTTATTAATTTATTTTGGTGCTGGGGATCAAATTCAGGTCCTTGCAAGTGCTAGGCAAATGCTCTACCAGTGACCCAACCCTATTTACTCTGGTTATTCTGAATGGAAGGCCGCCCCCCCCATCTCTTCCAACCATTGTAACTGCTTCTGCCAGATCCTTTCAAATGTTACTACTTCTATGAAATTTTGTGTCTACCAATAGTTTAACATTGCCAGAAAATACCGATTTCTCTTTCACGGCTCATAGAATTGGATTATCACCATGCATTGACATACATATCTTCCACTCTGGACCATGAGTTCCTACAGAAATAGGTACTTCAGTCGTGTGTTAATTCCTTATATCTGGCTCAGTGTCTTACACCTAGAAAATATCCCATAAATGCTTACTGAAAGTACTGGGCGATAATATACCTTGGCTATTGTCTGGTTGTTGCCTTTATTACTTTAAAAGTGAGAAAAATGTTATTAAAAATTATTTGGTATTAGCCGGGCGTGGTGGCGCACACTTGTAATCCCAGTACTTTGGGAGGCGGAGACTGGAGGATCCGGGTTCGCAGCCAGCCTCAGCTCTCTCTCTCTCTCCCTGTCTCTTTCTCTCTCTCTCTCTCTCTACTTAGTGAGGCCCTCCGCAACTTCTTGAGACCCGGTTTCAAAATAAAGTATAAAAAAAAATAGGGCCGGGGGTGTAGCGTGGAGATAGAACAACCCTGGGTTCAATCCCCGGTACCGCAAAAAAAAAAAAAATTATTCGGTTACTACCTCAAAATCATCTCAAGCCCCTGACAGTTCCTCTTTCTTGTGTTAGTTTCCTGCTTTGTGCCATTATTATTATTATTATTATTATTATTATTATTATTAATGTTATGCAGTACTAGGAATTGAACCCAGGGGTGTTCTACCTCTGAACTACACCCCCAGCTCTATATTATTTTTTATTTTGAATCAGAGTCTCACTAAGTTACCACACGCTGCCGGCCTTGAACCTGCAATCTTCCTGCCTCAGCCTCCCAAGTACTAAGAGTACAGGCATGTGCCACTGCACGGGGCATGTATTTGAATATAATAAAAATCAAAAAGTTAATGAGGCATATACTATCTGTTTAGTGCTTTCTGTATTCAGTAGACTTTTGTCTTCAAATTAGTAAACTTCATCGAGTCAGAATTATTTTCTTTAATTTACAGATGTAGCCCCAAAGGCTCAGGTGATTCAAACCAAGGTCATAGGTCAAAGGCAGGCACTTACATCAAGATGTGTTTTACTCTAACCCTTCCTGGGTCATCCAGAGATCACTGGAAATAGATTGTCACCCTGGTTTCTTTTCTCCCTGTGGCATTGGGCAACTTCAGGTGGCTTGCTGGAAATGGTAAGTTTATTCGTTTTCCCAGTGGAAAGAAGAGAGTCATATGTTAAACTATCCCTGAAAAGAAATGCTTGAAGGAATTTGTCCCTGATGGTTTAAAAGGGGAAGCTCGGCCTTTGACCCAGTTTGTATCCTGGGAGTGAAAGCTGAGGTGCAGGGGAACTTGACCCACTGGTATCCAAGGTTACTCATTTCTAGAGCTAACCACACAGTGATAAAGGTCATCGGAAGCTGTTAGCTTTCACTTATTTTTAGTAATGAAGTAAATGTTTATTGTAGAAATTTTAGATGACTTAGAAAAATATAAAGAAGAAAAAAAGCAATGTCCATTATCCACAAGTAGGTATCTATAATTGACATTTTAATAATAAATCTGTAAGCTCTGATACCAGGCTGCCTGGGTGTGAGTCCTGATAGTGTTGCTTCCTAGTTTAAGCACAATGGAAGATTACCTCATCTTTCTGGGTTTAAATTTTCTCATTTACAAAATGGGAATAATACAGCAGAAAGCCCTTGTGATGAGTAAGTGAATTCAGGACATAAAACTCTCAGAGACGTGCCTGATCACATAAAATGCACTCCTTTAATTTTGCTATCATTATATTATTATTATTATTATTGTTGTTATTATTATTATTATTATATCTCTGGTGCTTTTATTTTCACGTGTAGCCTTTTAAAAATTAGAATCCACTACTACGTACAACTTTTCATCCTAAAAATTTCCAACTGTGACATAGCATTTTTTCACATACTAAATATTCCTCAGAATATGAATTTAAGTTGTTCCTATCATAATTAGTCAAACCCATTTCTACGTACTTGTTTACTACCTTTGAATCTGGTAAGTTATAATGTCATGAGCAATTTTACTTATGTATTTTTGTGCATAGGCTGGATGATATATTGGAGACAGATTCCTAGAAAAATTACAAGATCTAAGTATATAACTCTTCTAAGGATTTTAAGTTATCTTTTTAGAATAGCCTTACTGAGGCGCAATTCTCATACCATATAGTTGACACATTTAAAGTATATGACTCAACTCAATAGTTTACATTTCTACCAGCAATGTAGAAATGTTCCAATTTCTATACATCCTGATCAACACTTCATTTTCTTCTTTCTTTCTCTTTTATATAGCTATCTACTAAGTGGGATGTGGTCTCTCACTGTGGTTTCATTTAGATTTCTATAATTATTAATAATTCCTGATACCTTTTCAAATGCTTATTCACAAGTTAGATATCTTCCATTAAGAAATATCTAGTGAAGTCCTTTGCCCATTTTTAAATTGGGTTGTCTTTTTGTTGTTTGAGTTATATAACTTTTTTTGTGTGTATGGGGAGCGGTACTGGGGATTGAACCCAGGGGCGCTCTACCTCTGAGCTACAACCCCAGCATGTTTTTTTGGAATTGGTTATTTTGAAATAGGGTCTTACCAGGTACTGCCCTTGAACCTCAAACCTGTGATCCTTCTGTCTTAGCCTCCCAAGTATTGAGATTACAGGCACATACCACCATGCCCAACAATATTATTTACCTTTAAAGAAAATGTATCCTAAATTTATGCTTGCAAATTTTTACTATTAAGGCATATTTTAATTTCATTAGATTTTCTATTTGTAATCTCTTTTAGTAGTGAAACAAATGTTCACTAGAGACCTTCCTTTGTATAAGGGGCTCCCACTGGGTGCCAGGCCCTAGGCTGGGCTGCAGGACACAAAGGCATGTGAGGCTTTCAAGGCGACAACAATCTAGAGTGTCTGGTTTACTTGTTTATTTCCTTTGTTAGTGACAGTCATGTTCTTTCTCCTTTTTTTTTTTTTTCCTGTTCAGAAGCTATTTCGTTACTTAAAGTCTCCCTCAGCTGGGAAGGATGTCTTTTGCCAAGTATAATTATACGGTGTGTTGTGACCCTGTGCAGAGTGTGAAATGTATATTCTTAGTACACTGACCGAGTTCCTAGTGCTGCTAAGGTATCTGAGAAAGCTTTATCTGAAATCAAGGGTTTTAATATTCTATATCCAGTGTTGATTCTGTCAGTAGTAAGTTTTTTCTGGGTTTCTTTCTGGATCGTTCTGTGCCACTCCTCATTTTGGCACTTTAAGATAAAGAGGATTGAGTTCTAGTGTTGGCTGTGTATTTCAAAATAGGTAGAAGGAATGATTTTAAAAAGAAATGATGTCTGACATGATATATGCTAATTACCCTGATTTGATCATTACACATTATATACATATCTCAAAGTATCACACTCTACCCTATAAATCGGCACTATTATAATGTGTCAATTAAAAATAAAAATAAATAAAGACATTGAGTAATAGCTTTTCAATACCCCTTGAATCAGTCCTGGAACTCACCAGGGCATAAAGTGATTTTGAAATTACACAACTGGAGGGAAATATAGCATATTAATAGACCCACCATCAAGAAAGACTAAGTCCATCGAAGCAAAACCATTTCCATTCGTTTTACTTTCAGTGAATCCCATCTACAGTCTCTTCCATTACGCTTCCTTTGTGAGATTTTCAAACCAAGGAGTCAAATTTGGATCCAGGCTGGGCTGGATCCCTCGCTTGGGAGGCAGAAGTACTCGGAATGAGTAATGGTGTTTCAGGAAGTGCAAGTTTGGTCGTCTGCAAACTTCACATGGCTTTTCAGAAATCGACTAGACAACGTCTTCATTTTCTTGACCGTCAACATCCAGCTGTGGCAAGGGAGCAGCGAAGGGGAGAGTAGATGCCATGAGCTAATTCAGCCTGTGGGTCCGCACCCTGTGTCCTGATCTAGTCCTACACAGTGGAGCTCGGGGTTGGTTCTCAGGTAGGACTTTTGATCAGGTAGGAGCCCTGCACACAGGTGTGTAGGGTGGTAGAATAATCTTTCATTAACGGAAGCCACCAGGTACAGAGTTCTGTCATTCAAACCAGGTCCTATGCTAACCACTTGACATAAACGATCATTTAATTCCCCAACTACTTCAAGAGGCTGATGGTTACAATCTGCAGTCTAAAGACCAAGGACTACTGGAGTGCCTGCCCAGTGTTCCTAAGATCACTGGGCTACAGTATGTTCGGAATGATAATCATCTCAGGCTAGGAGGGGAAACAGAGGAAGCCATCTTCAAGGTTGCCCAGAACACTTCCCTCTCCCCACCCCAGTGGACTCTTGTTCTTCCTTCTCATCGCAGGTGCCTGGTTTTAAGGGCTTAGGAGAAGTATCTTAGCTGGGTGTGGTGGCGCATGCTTGGAATCCCAGTACTTGGGAAGCTGAGACAGGAGGAACACAGGTTTGAGGACAGCCTCAGCAAACAGTGAGACTTTGATCAACCTGGCAAGACCCTGTTTCAAAATAAAAATAAAATAGGTCTGGGAGTGTAGCTCGGAGGTAGAATGCCCCTGGGTTCAATCCCTAGTGCCACACACACACACACACAAAAAAATCTTTGGGAGTGTGTTGTGATGGGGAACCTGGAAGTGTGAGAAACTCTGCATAAGCCGTGCAAAGTTCATGTGCGACTTTTCTTCATCAGTCTTACTGCACTTTGTAATTTTACTTTTTCTTTACTTGTTTTAATACTGTCTTTCCCCAATTCTGTCACCTGTGTGACTGCTTTCCTGCTGTATGCCCAGTACCTTGCACAGTGTCTTTCACATGAAGTGGAAGAAATCAATAAATGATTGTGTGAGATCTCTACGAGAGGTTAGAACATGGGAAACCAAATCCAAGCTAGAAATCTTTATTGTTTCCTACACATACACTAGATGCTAAAGTGAACAGAAATGTGACATTGTCTCTCAGGTGTGACTTGTCTTGCTGTTGACACAGAAAGAAGGGATTTCTCTTGAAGTGAGTCTGAAGACTTGGTTCAACCACATGGACTTGGGTTTTTTCCTTGGGTGTGCAAGTGCTCGCTCAAGGTAGCATTTGATAGGCTTTGCACACCCAGCAGTTCCTGTCTGTCTTCTCCCATACACAAGACCCAGCTTCCCTACCACTACCTTGGTGCCTTGGACCATAGATGTATGGGCCTCTCTCTCCTAAGAGGGCAGTGCATAGGCCACAAGGAGATCAATATATGACTAGAGATCACGTAGTTTCAGGTGCAAAAGATCCTGATCAAAACTACGTTAAGACACAACCATAATTGTATAAGTAGAAAAATAAGTTGCAAAAATTGATTTTCTAGTTCTATGTCAGGACTGGCTGGGGAAGAGCTGACCTTCAGACATACGTTCAGTGCAGCAGGAGCTGCAGCTGACCTTTGGGAGCACGGGCCCTTCCACACTCCTTTAGTGACTGGTTTCTCCACGCTTGCCTCTTCCGCCTTGAGCTGTGTCTCCTTGGTGACCTCTTCTCACCTGGGACCTCCTGATCTTTTCACCGTGCAGACTTGCCAGGTGTGGCTGACCTTTATTTGACCATCTGATTTTCTGTGCTTTGTATTGAGCCTGAGTCTGAGACTCTGCTAAAACTCTGCCCCAGTAAAGCGATCCTGAGTTCTGACTTCTTTCTCTGTTTTGTAGTTAGTCTAAATAGTTTTTGTCTGTTCTTGGGATCTGGCTGGTTTGTTGTGGCAGCTCCACTGAAAGAGTTTGAGGCCTTTTACTAGTGGCAATGAATTCCTTCTCTCTTTTTCACCTTCCTTCTTTACTCCTTCCTTCCTTCCTTCCTTCCTTCCTTCCTTCCTTCCTTCCTTCCTTTCTTCCTCCCTCCCTCCCTCCCTCCCTTCCTTCCTTCCTCTCTTTCACTCTTTTTTCTTTTCACTCATTTTTCTTTTTTTTTTTTAGTATTCAATATATTTTATCGAGTGTCAACAAACTTGGTATTTAGATACTGATCAAAAACACATAAAGAAAGACAGGGCCCCTGTTCTTATTTGGATGTAGATCCATCAGGGATGCCAAACATTAAAGACATACTCAAAGACAATAATCGAAAAGTATAATAATGGCTTTGAGGAGAACATAAGGGTCTCAGTGAAGGACTCTAATGGGTTTGATGCAGATCTGGGTAGGTAGGAACCATCTAAAATAGAGGTGTGAAAGTGGAGAACTACAACAAGTTTGCCTCCCCTCTGCTAAGGTTGTAATTAAGCAAGAGGGTGGGGGTGGGGGCGGACATACTGTGAAAGCCATTGAGACAGTAAGAGGCTGGATCATGGTAGAAACCAATAGAAGATAACCCTCCCCCCATATAGAGCTCACCCTCCTCCTTGCTTTTTTTAATATCATTCAGTGATGCTGAATAATAATAATACTCCTAGCATTATTCAGTATCTAACATATAAACATACATTATATTTCTTCTTCCTCTAGAATTTATTTAAGCACTGTGAGGGCAGAGACATTTGTCTTGTGTGTTTGTGTGTGTTTGTCTTGTCACTGCTGTGTCTCTGGTACCTAGAATATCACACGGCAAACAAAAGGTGTGTACTGTGGCTCACATGCAGGGGGACTGGTCACCAGCAAGGGTGTAAGCCAGGCAGAGCAGGGTCCATGGGGGTTGGGGGACCATGGAGTCCAAGTCATTGAGGTCACGGCACACCTGTGCTCTGGATTTAAATTTTATCTAAAGTTGAGTAGAAAACATTGCATTAAACCAGAAATAGGACAGAGTTACCATTTTTTTTCTTTTTCCAAAAGGGAATTACTGTAATTTCTTTTCTTAAGTGAAGTTATGCTAGCTTGCACTAAAAAAAAAGTGATTTTGTTTCCAACACTAGCTTCTACCTCTAACACAGTGTAATTAGAAACCTGGGGTGGCCAGGGTTGGGAAAGGATTTACCATGAATCTCTCTCTACCATGTGTTGAAAATTTTGCAGAGAAATAGTCTCAGTAATATTTCTTTGCCTCTTTTTCAATCAATGGACTTGTTTTCATTTTGAATGGAAGGCATTCCATTACAAGCTTTTAAAAAGCATCAGCTACTTCATTTTGTGTGTGCATTTTAAAAGAGTATGTATGTGTATCTAGTTACTTATCTACCTGCACTTAGGTTTATATCCATTAACAAGTAACACTAGTCAGAATAGATTTTATCCTTGTTTTGCATCTGAATAAATTAGGGATACGGTTGTGGGAAGGAAACTAACATCTGAGGATCTACCAAGTGTCTGGCATTTTACATATTTATCTCATTTAATCTTTATAAAACCCTTTGAGGAAAGGGGCAATAGCTCCCTTGATCCAACAAAAATGTGAAACCCGAATTGGTTAAGAAAGCCATATGTCCAGTGTCACAAGAGGAGTAAAAAGAAGAGTCTAGATGCAAGACCAGGTGTTCCCAATGCTGAAAGTTCAGGAATTTTGCTATTTTATCTTACAGTTTCTAGGGGATGTTTTAGCACCTGCTGGAACCCCAATACTGATAAGGAATGCACGTAGGTATGGAACCTGGGTCTTCGGACTCCTCAGCCATTGCTCTCTTTTCCCACTATGAGATAATACATCAGTTACTGCTTCTAATTAATTCTCCAAGAGCAGAGCCAACTTCCTAAGTGCGAGGGCAGTGCCAGAGAGAGCACTAAATAGAGCTCAGTGTGCTGAGCCCGGGTCCCAGATGTGCGGTGTGACCTCTCGCCCTCTTACTCTTAACAAATGCTTTCCGTTCGCTAAAAGGAGGTCCCTGGATGAGCAGCTCTCTGGGGTCCCTTTTATCTCCAATATTCAATGAAATATAAAGTTAACTGCATTTGATGCACAGCATATGTAAGGTCTGGTGGATGTCTGAGGAAACTGCTGCCACCAGGTCTGCCAGCAGTCGCAGCCGGGGGCTCCTGTTCTTAGCACTATCCTGTACTGACTGTAGCCCCGTGGGCCTTGACTTACTCCCCACCCCCGCAAAGCTCTCCACGTCTAGAGGGGTTTATTGGATACTGGTCAATTAGAGGCCCCCAAATAGATGTGAGATGAGTCTATCCCTAGGTTTGCCTTGCTGGATCTTTTTCTGGGTCAGAGCTTCACAGAAAACATACTGTGCGAGAAATACATCTAAGCACACTTATTCGGCTCATTTTCCAACATAGTAGTATAAATAGAGACCTCCATCACTTCCTATGTCTGGGGATTTTCAGGCTCTTTGGCATTTGAGAATGTACGTTTCTTGAAAAAGCCTCTGCAACTTAGTGAGACCCTGTCTCAAAATAAAAATAAATAAATAAAATAGGGCTGCGGGTGAAGCTCAGAGGTAGAATGCCCTTGGGTTTATTCCCCTGTAAAACACACATACACACACACACACACACACACACAAACACA
>PVJS01025492.1:0-27810 GCA_004027185.1 Glis glis
ACGTAGGGAGTAGTGGGGACACAAAAGGGTCTCCAATGACAATGGAGAACCCTCAGAGGTGCAAGGGAAGGGGTACAAGGGAAGGGGTACAATGGAAGGGGAAGGGGAAGAAAGTAGTGAATCCATGGAATTACTGTCATAAACAATGTGTATATGTGAGATTATACCAACATCATTCTCAGTGCTACATGTGGGGGGGAGGCGGGGGGGAAGCGGGAGGGACACCAAGAGCTGTGTGCATGTATGTTAACACCAAACTGATACTCATTGTGATGTGAGACTACAATGCACCAATAAAAACATAAAAAAAAAAAAAAAGAAATCGAGAGTGCGAGCTGGCGAGCTCCGCTGCCGGCCGTCAGGTGCACGGTGCATCTTGCAATCCTGAGAACGCTCTCCTCCCAGGGAAGCAGGTTGCGGCTTGCAGGGGGTATGAGGCTTATGCTTCCCACTCCTCCTACCTCTGCAAACAAGTTATTAGCAGTTTAACATTTTCCCTTAAGGGAATCTGTTAATTCACCTTGGCGCCTCTCTGGCACCAAGCCATCTAGTCCTGTGCACAGATCCTTCAGGAGAAAAGAAAGACATGAAGTAGATAAGGGAGAGGGGAAGGGAGGAAGGAAGGAAAAAAGGAAGGTGCTATTTTAAATACTTGCTATAAAACAGGTCAGGAGGGTGCAAAGGGTCATTACCCAACGGGTCACAGATGAGGAGCGGGTTTGGGGATCACAGGTGCCCGTAGGCATCGAGTATGTTCTCTGGCACTGCTGGTGCTTTTAGAGATTTGGGGGAGGGCTGCCTGGGTGCATTAGTGCATTAGGGAAGGGGTCTAAACTTTCTTTATTTTAATGACCTGTACTTTTCTTCCACTTCTTCCAGGGTAATGGAAACCAAGGCTCGAGGGATATAAGGCCTTTCACGCCAGAGATGAAGACACTATTCCTTGGTCTAGAAAACAATGGCAGCTCATGTAGATTGTATGTTACTCTCCACACCTGCTCCCTTGCTTTAAGTTGGCAAGTCAGGTTTCTTAATAACAACAGTGGTAGCTCCCAGTAGCAGAGGCAGAGCCCTGCGCCCTGCGCCCTGCGCCCTGCGCCCTTGCAAACAGCATCTCTTTAACTTGCGTAGCTTTCATCCCTGCACGGCCTCACCACTCCAGCACTGCCTGTGACTGGGTGGGTAGGTTGGTTTCTTTCTGGAACTCAGTATCACAAAGCCTGCACACATAAGCCTCGTTCTGCAATGACATTCTCAGTAGATAAAGGTGATGGTTTGGTTTCCGGGTTGCCTTGCTCTTCTGTCCTATGTATTATTTGGTTGAAAACTTAGGGAAGAGAAGGGCTGCTTGTTGGACTCTCTCAGATTCTAAAAGGAGCTTACTTTGTACAGCTGTATTCTGTACCATCACCTCCCCCTGGCCCTGTAGGTTTTCAGCTTCCCTTTCTGCATCACAGAAAACACCGTGTGTACCTTTATGCCCCCCTGGGGATAGAGGCTGGGCAGATATGAAAAGTGAGGTGGACCAACCATCAGAGTTAACCATAGGATGAAAGCCCACATCCCTATATTTAGGAGGAAGCTGATCCCACTCCGTCCAAGTCCATCTGACAGGAAATGGACATGAGGGAGCCCATGGTTCTTGCTGAGTTGATCAGTTTGTAGATGTATATGGGGCCCGGTGCAAAGACTTTACCTAACATGTGCAACGTCGATATTAAAGGCAAGGACAATTACTACTGTTTATTAACCACTTACTGTGTACCAGGCATTGTGCTAAGTGGTAGCACTCATTATCTTATTTAGCCTCACTGCATCAGTTAAGTGTAATTATCACCATTTTATAGACATGGAGACTAAATCATAGAGACAAAAAACAACTTGAAAGGGCGAGGGAGAGAAGAGGGGTATGATCCAAACATAAAATACAACATAATGGGTAGCAGTGTGAACGCAGGAATTAAAATATCTGAACTTGAACTTGTTACCCCAGGCATGATCCTTTTTTAAGTCCATAAGAGGCTCTAACAATGGAACTTACATTAAATGGTTGCTCCGAAGTTTAGAGGAGTCCATATTTATGAAGAGCTTAGAGGAGTGCCTGCCTGGGACCTAATACATGTTCAATAAATATTAATAATCAAAACTATTATTTTTGCCTACCCACAAATGATTTTATGGTATCACGTGATGGCAAAGTTGTCAAATCAAAAAAAATTTTACCCTAGAATTATTATTTTTAAAATATTTCCCAGAACCGTGGGAAAGGACAATGTTTCTTCCCATGAGGCAGGAACCCCACCTGTGCACCACTCCTTCTCCTCTCTCTCTCTGCTGACTTAATCCTCCCCGTCTGTTCATTCAGTTAATATTTGTTGAACACTTCACATGTGATGGGCAACTTTCCACAGCACTGGGAAGAGCACAGGGAGCAGACAGAAAAATCCTTGCCTGCATGGAGCCTATGTTCAAATGAATGATTTATGTTCTGCATGTTTTGACCTCATTCTGTATTTTGATGACCTTCGTCTATCCCTTTCCTGAATCTTGGCCTGGCACCCTCCCCTTGGTACAGCTTTATACCCGCCAGGGCCACAGTGGGCAGCAGGAACAAGGAGGGGCTCCATCCTATTGGTGAGTCTCAACTGACACTGGGGCATGGGGCTCCTCCGCTCTCTACTCTGGTCTGAATGTTTGCATTCCCCCAGTGCCCAAATTTGCATATTGAAATCCTCCCCCTCATGATGATAGGATTAAGAGCTAGGGGCTTAGAGAGAATCCCTCTGGAATGGGGCTGGTGGCTTTACTAAAGGCTGGAGAGAGACTTCCCTCCCCTTCCACCATGTGAAGACACAGTAAGAAGGAGCCATCTACGAGCTTCACCAGATAGACAATTTGCCTTGATCTTGTACTTTCCAGCTTCCAGAACTGTGAGAAGTAAATTTCTGTAGTTTATAAGATCCTTAGTTTGTGATATTTTGCCACAGCCCAAGGAGTCCGACACTTTCCTCTGGGCAGATGCGCGCATTCTTCCGTTTTCCTCTATGCTGTGGGTTTGGGGGAGGCCACATCTGTGGCCCTATTAGGTGGGTCAGCTTGCCTAATTTGGGGTTAAGTGGTCAAAAACTCAACTGCCTGCATTTGCAAGTCACATTCTCCATTATCAACTTTATTAGTGAAAAATGGTGATTTAGTTTCTTTCCTAAGTGTCTTACTCTTTGGTCTGACTTCTCATTTGGCTCAGAACTTGATCTTGGATGAGGAACGCTGTATATGGGGCTCCCTCCAATGCCCAGAGAAGCTTATTTTATACAGCCGCATTCTGTACACACAGCAGACAATATTTAATACATGGCTAATGTGTAACTTTATATCCAACATCAGTCAAAGGTTGACTGATGTTCATTATAAAACAAATGACAAGAAAATGTCCCTCCCCCAGAGAACACTAAAGGATTTAATTTCCTGAGGCAGGCTTGGAAGTTGGAGTCTGGAAATCAAAGGCACGGTTAACAACTTGAGTGGGTGTTTTCTGTTGCCTGTTTACACTGAATGATGAACATTACTCAACAGTTAATGGTGGACATTAAATTGTAATTATCTGTTAATTACAATGTGCATGTATAAATACATATTTGCTTTATACGTGAACACGCGGCGTACAGTCATTCCCAGTTCAAGTTCTCTAGCACCCAGTGAATTGTTGGTGAGTTCAAGAGGGCATCAGTAAGGTTTTCCCCTTCCAAAACTCCCTGAGTGTTGATCCACTTCAATTTGAAAAAGACAAGATATTCCATTGTGGCACGTGGGTGGTACGATGATGAGGTGGTCTAGAAAAGTGAAGAATGTGTCCAAAAATCAATGGAGAAAATTTTCTAATCTATAAAATTAGTAGGTTTGACTACTTCATCTGATCTTCAAGATCCCATCCCATCTATATTTTTACAAATCCCTAAGCCTCTTACTTGCTTTTTGGGCCAGACCAGGCAAAGTGAGTTTTTCTTATAAACCAGCTGGTTTCACTCAGCATAGAAGCATACTTAATAGTTAGCAAAACTGAATACTAAAAAGCTACTCATATAATTCTTCTTTTCCCCCCAGAGTGACTGGGGTCTTACTATGCTACCCAGGCTAGTCTTGAATTCCCAAGCTCAAATGATCCTCCTCCTCAGCCACTTAGTAGTTGGGACTACAGGTGTGTACCGCCTCACAGGGCCTTGATCATATAGTTCTTAAGTCCTTTACAGTCATGTAACTAGTTTTATATTTGTGCTTACCCACTGATTTTTTTAAATGCTGGTTTAAGAGCATAAAAATACTCCCTTATTTAATTCAAAGAATTAAGTACAAGCCAGGCATGGTGGTACACACTTGTAGTCCCAGCTACTCAAGAGGCTGAGGCAGGAGGAGGATCACTTGAGGCCAGGAGTTCAAGACCAGTCTGGGCAACATAGTGAAACACCTCAGGGGGGAAAAAAGAAGAATTAAGTACAGCCTCTTTGGTTATAATGTGACTTACAGTTTGCTGGACTTCAGTTTGTGTCTTTGCCCATGTACTCCTTCCATAGTCCTCCTAAGCTCACCTTTCTCTATAGTCCTAGACTCTCTCAGCATCCCCTTTTCCACCTGGTCAAACCTGTTCCAATTTGGAAGCCCTCTGGGAAGCTCTCTGTGATTAAACTTTTTCTAGAAAACAGTAATTCCTTTCAAGCCATGGAGGTGATAATAGTGATAAACAAGATAGAGTTATTTGTTTATGTGTTCAACAGACTTTGTTTGACTCCCTGATACACCATAGGAACTATGCGGGGATGGGTCATGTAGAGGTGATGGAAGCACTCTCCTGGCCCAGAAGGAAAAACTTGAAATTAGATAAGTGTTATAATTCAAATATGGAATGTCTGCCAGAAAATCTCATGTGTTGGCAATGCAGAGGTATTCAGAGACAAAAATAATTAAATCAGGGCTCTAACCTCATTGGTGGATAAATTCATTGATGGATTAATAATTTGAATCAACTGACTGGATGGTAACTATAGGCAGGTAGGGTGTGGCTGGAGAAGGTAGGTCACTAGGGGAGTGGCCTTGGGGACTACATTTGTCCCTGGTTTCTCTCTCTTTCCTCTTTCTCCTTCTCTCTCTTTCTCCTTCTCTCTCTCTCTTTCTCTCTCTCCCTCTCTCTCTCTCTCCCCCTTTTGCCTCCAGCTGCCATGAGTTGAGCAGCTGCCTTCATCCATGTCCTGCCACCATGATATTTCTGCTTTGGAGCTAGCCACCTATGGACTGAACCTCTGAAACCATGAACCAAATAAATCTTTCCTCCTCTAACTTGTTCTTCTCAGGAATTCCGGTCACCTCAGTGAAAAGGATAACAAAAGCAACAAGGGTCAGTAATATGTGGCAGATTTGCTACCACTTCTCCTTCTGTGCTCATGGAAGACCTCGATAATCAATCACAACACTTTCCCCTGTTGAACATAGTATCAGCATCACAGTCCAGTGCTCTAAGCAGCTACTATCAATGAATTGGATCCAACCTGTGAGATGAAATGCATCTGCCAGGCCCAAAGTCAAACCTAAATACAAGGTGGGAATAGAGTGGGGAGGAATAATGGCTTATCCAAGGTAAATTCTTTTTCATAAAATTTGGTCAAAGTAGGCTTCTTGATTAGTGAAACCCGAAGTGTAAGCATCCTTAGAGTCAACATTTGTCATATGAGGCACCATGATAAGTGATTTCATGCAGTAGCTCATGCAATCCTCATAACAATACTATTGAGTCATGTTATAGTTTGGATTAAAATATGTCCACCAAAGGTCATGTACTAAAGGCTCAGTTGCCAGCCTGTGGTACTATTGAGAGGTAGTGAACAATTTTGGAAGTGGGGCCTGTTTAGAGGAGGTGGGTCACTGGAGGTATGTCCTTGAAGGGTATATCTTACCCAAGGAGCAACTTTTCTCTGCCACATTCTTCCGCCATGATGATCGGCCTCACTACAGGCCCATAGCAATCGAGCCAGTCGACCATGGGCTGAAACCTCTGAAACCATGAGCCCAAGTGAACTTTCCTCCTTAGGTTGATTTTCTCAGCTATTTGGTCATAGTTATGAAAAGCTGACTAACACAGGTGAGTACAGCCATTTTCTTGAGTTTGAAGAAGAGAAAACCTATGAACAAGAAGATTCTATCATCTATCTATCATCTTATTCAAAGTCTCACAACTAGTGATAAAGTATATAGATTCAAAGTCAGGGTAACTTAACACCAACACAAGTTTCTAAAGTGAAGTGTGAGTCATTAAAATATTTCAAACTTCTCTTTATTTTTTCATCCAAAAACAAAACAAAAAATGCATTATATAGATTGACACTGGTACCTTCAGTGTGACTATCAAATGATACCTCGTCACACACAGCAGGGGGGACCTCTGCAGGCAGGGGGCAGTTCTCTGTGGCAGAGGACTGGCATTAGGGCCCTCACTTTTCAGATATCACACATGCCTGGTCATGTGGATTTAAGGACCGATTTGCTTCAGACAGCAGAAACATCGATACTTTCTATTGAGATGGGAGTGTCATGGGAATATCTTAAACTACCCAGAGTTTCACTGGTTGCCTTACAGAAAAGTTTGGAATAGATCTGTCAAACTTAAAGGCGAGCTCCACATTTTTCTTTCATAAGCAAGACGTGTTTTGTATTTTCAGACCTTTACTATGATGACAAATGTTACCAAGCAGATATTTTTGAACAAACAAACACACTTCATCTGTCCCCTCAAGGTAAAGGTGACATTTTAACACCTAAGAAAGTCTTTCTAAAGAAACTTGTATATAAAAAGAGCATTTTAGAAATGGTTTGAGAATTTCATCTGTTGGTACAAACAGTATAAATGTGACACATGTCAGCACTCTTTCAAAGTTGGAAACATAATTTTCTAACCGGTTTCAAGATTTTCCAAGCAAAGAATTTCAATGGCGTTTGAACCTGTTTGTTACAAATACAGCATAAGAACAATGCAAGATGACTTGGAAAGAACAACTGGTAGACATCAAGGAAGATGAAAATTTCCTAGCAAATTTCAACAAAATTTGCATAACTTGCAAATAATACTGACAAATAAACTATCACAATTTACTAATTCCAGTCAGTGATGTCTTTTTTCTTTCATCTCCAAGTGCCTTGTGAAAGATACTGTTCCATTCTGACAGTCTTGGAAACTAAGATTAAACTATTCTGCCTTAGCTTCGAACCACCTACTACCAGCTTGTCAAATTGCTGTTGTCATAATGGGTTCAACAGAGATTTACTGAACCGTTCCTCTTGCTAAAACATAGTAATTCTTTTTGATGAAGGCAAGCTATTTTTGCATTGTTAGAGAACGTAATTACAATCACATTAAGAATATTTTGTCTTCTATCTCATTTTTCAAATTTTCTTTTTGTTGTTGCTTTTACTATACTGAGTATATTGGCAGGGTAGCCCGTGCATGCAATTTATAAACTGATATGTGTATATTGGCATATGCTTAAAATTTCCTTCATTGAAAATATACAGCCAAATAATAATTCTTGGAGCCTGCTGATATGCTCTTGGCAGCTTTGAGAACTTCAGTCCATAGAGAGGAAGTTAAGGCGCTGAAGAGCAGCAGTCAACCCACAGGCCTTGCATCTTTACTTATATTAAAGCTGCTTATATTTTAAAAAATGAATCTAATCATATTTAGTCATCAGATTAGAAGTCAAAACCTAAGTCTATCCCCAGCTACCAGAGGACCTGATTTGTCCCAGAGTAGTCTCAAGGACTGTACCCCCACCTTGGACAACATGTCAGAGGGAGCCAGAGTAGAGAAGAAAATGCACAAGAGGAGCTTTGTTTCCTAATAGACTTTCTCCGTAGCTCCCTGAGCTGGCTGGAGTGACCCTAGCCCTCCATTGTCCAAGCCCAGCTTAGCCGGGTCCCAAGCACTGAGCCTGAGAAGCTGTCCTGTGCTTCCCTTCTACTATCAGCAGAAGAGTCATGAATTGAGGGAAAGTTTATCTGGAAGCTCAAGGATTGCACAGAAGGATTGCAGAGAACAGGAAAGGTGTGTTAGTCAGCTTTCCATTACTCTAACAAAATACCTGATATGATCAACTTAAAAAGAGGAGAGGTTTACTTTGGCTCACAGTCTCAGAGGTTTTGGTCCTGATCTACTGGCATCTTCACTTTGAGCCTGTGGTGAGGTGGCACATCATGGTGGGAGTGCATAGCAAAACCGTTTACCAGTGGTTTGGGGGAGACGAAACAGAGAAGAAGAGACTGGGGTCACATAATCCCCCTCCAGGGCACGCCCCCAGTGATCTAAAGACCTCCCTCGAGGCCCCACCTCTTTTAAAGGCTCCACCACCTTCCAATAGCTCCAAGTTGGGGACCACGCCTTGAACACACAGGGCTTTGGGAGACATTCCAGATCCAAACTTAGCAAAAGGCAATAGAAAACCTGGAGTCATCCTCTTTCTCCCTCCTTTGAACATCTCACCTCCCAGAGGCCAGCCTCCCTCATCTTGAGGCTCGTGTTCGGGCCTGATAACAGCAGGCGCCCCTCTTTGAATGCAGTTGGTGAAACTGACTTTCTACCCAGAAGACTTTCTTCAATTCATCCCTTCTGCATCAGTTTAGATGGTCTTTGAGCTTCTCCGTGCAGTTAATAAACTGAGTACGTGAGTACTCAGGACTCCTCAGAGTCTGTAAACACCTCCTCTGTTGATGAATTGTTTTCCCCTGGTTATAGGACTCTTCCTCCCCTTCCAAGGCCCCCAACTGTCTTTATCCTCACCTTTCTTACCACACTGACTTTTTTCCTCCTACTTCTTTCTCCAACCTCATAAGAACCTTAGGCTAAAATAAAATTGTTCTCAGTGATGGTGGCAGGTGATTTAAAAGCTTGAAACACTTTTGCTTTTTTCTTTTAAAAACAAGGTAAGTCCTTAGACAATAAGCAAAGCAAATATGGGGGACAGAAGACTCCAGAAGGGCAGTTACCTCTGGGCATGGTGGGGTATTGTCTGCAATGGGCAGGGAGAACCTTCTAGGGTAATGGAAATGCTCTGTAACTTGATCTGGGTGATGACAACATGGGTGCACACCTATGTAAAGATTCATTGAGCTGAACACTTAAGATTTGTGGACCTACAGTATGAAAATTGTATATCAAAATTCAAAAGGAAAGTAAAAACGCAGTAAAATATGCTCTTCAGTGTTTGGGTGTTCAGAAGCTGGTAAAGAGCTCAGACTAGGAGGCGCCCATGGTCACATGGAGCTGTCAGCATCTAAGCAGAGCAGACATTACCTCCTACTTGACACAGTCCTAGCCAGGCTTGCTGAGCTCCGTGGAAAGCACAGGGAAGACTGAGCCAAGATTGGGCCTGAGCAGAGCCTGGATCTTTAAAACTCCATTATTAGCTGGGTGTGGTGGCGCCCACCTGCAATCCCAGTACTTGGGTGGCTGAGACAGGAGAATCGCAGGCTCAGAGTCCAGCCTCAGTAATTTAGCAAGATTGTCAGCAACCCAGTTTGACCCTGTCTCAAAACAAAAAATCAAAAGGGATGGGGGTGTAGCTCCGAGGTAGAATGCCCCTGGGTTCAATCCCTAGTACCATACACACACACACACACACACACACACACACACACACACACACACACACGCACACACCTTGAATGTTCTTATATGCTGGCTACAATGCTGAGCACTTTAAGTACAATATCTTATTTAATACCCATTGTACAGATAAGGAGCCTGAGCACTGGGACCAGCGGGTAATCCAGGATCCCACAGCTGGTGATGTGGCAAGCCTGGACTTTCTTCACAATCCCACAGCATTGGTCTTCCAATCAGAGTTTCCTTGTGGAAAATTCTTTTTTTTATTTTTCTAAAATATATGACTTTTTCTTTGTTCCTAGGATGTTCCATTTCTTACACCATGTTGGAGCAAAAGAAAAGTGACATTGATTGACAGAGAATGGGTTCCCTGAGAAACCTTGCTCTGATGACTTGGCTCTCCTCCTCCTTCTCTCCTCCTCACCAATAAGGAAAAATGGAATAACGACTCGTCTCTACCCTTATGCCCAGGAGGGAAATCTTTCCACCCGGGCCCCAGTGGCTTCCTCCAGGTTTGTCTGCTGCTTTCCAGCCAGTCCTGAGCACTCCTGGCCATCTGGGAGGGCGCTTCCACTTTTTAAAGGCCTGAGCGACTAGGAAGGAATTCGTACCTCCCTCCCAGGTAAGCCTCCCAGGCCACTTTAGGGAGCTATGTTCCAGACGCCAGTTATTCTGGTGTTTTGGAGTTCTACACAAGCTTAAGCAACATCCATCCAGCTCCCCCAGTGAGTGGGTGGGGAGCTCCCATGGTCAGGGGCCTGTGGCATGGCGGTGTGTTCCATGCACCACTGGCTTTCAGCATCTGAGAGTCTATTCAGTGTGCTGTTTTACCTCTTGGTAGTCTCAAGTGCTTAATCCAATCACTTCACCCTTCCAAGTCTCCTTCTCCTCATTTATAAAATGAAGATGAGTACTACCACAAATAATAACAATTTCAATAGTTTT
The DNA here is from genome assembly GCA_004027185.1 of Glis glis. NCBI lineage: Eukaryota > Metazoa > Chordata > Mammalia > Rodentia > Gliridae > Glis > Glis glis. The sequence continues at coordinate 10,586 of PVJS01025492.1, forward strand.
AATTAGTCTCATTTTGTGTGCTAGGCACCATGCTGAGCACTTTTAAGAACCTGAACTCAACTGAATTCTTACAACAGTCCTATGAACTCAGAACCATCGTTATGCTCTGTTCACAGATTAACAAACTAACACACATGCCTGTGATAAATCAGGGTTTTAGTAAGATTTGCCTAATTAAGAGGCTAAACTCTTAACTTCCATGCTGCTTCTATTCCCATTTCAAAACATTGCTGGGAGGCATTTATAATCTTTGTGACAGTGCTTTGTAAACAAAAAAGCAAAATACTAATACCATGATTCTTATTATTCCAACTACATGAGAGTTAGAAATAAGAGACACAGCACATGCCTTTAAGAAATTTATAACCTAGAGTATTAGATGGGAAAAAATCCTCACAAAAATATAAACTAAAAATGTCTAACTATGTAGAGGAAGCAACAAACTAAAATAGTACAGAGACATGAATATATCCATGCTCAGGGACGTTGGAGTCTCTAGAGCACAGAGCCCAATGGCTTTGGTGTGGCAGGACCTCGCAGGCGTACTCTGCCATCTGACTAAGAGGGTGGGAGAAGCATCCCAGATGGGAGAGCTGCCAGTTACATTTCAGGGGGACCCAAGTTTGGAGCTGAGAGTGCAGGTGGCCTGGGCTTGGGGAGAGCATAAGTCTAAGAGACAATAGAGAGTGACAGAGGCACTTGCCAGGGGAGGAGGAGGACACATTATTGAGGGCCCTAATTGGATTTGCAACACTATAATGAGCCACTGTGGGTGTCTGACAAGAGATGTGATATGATTCAAAATACATCAGAGGAAGACGCACCAAAAAGGCCGGCAAAGAAAACAGCCCAAGGCAAAGAGTTTGTTGCAAATAGTTCAGGGATAATTTGGACATGCTTCTGGAGAGGGAGAATGTGTGATGGTTTGGGAACTATTAGAAAATAGAAAGTGTCTCCACTGGAACCAGGTCCTTGAAGGCCAGGGCTGTATCTGTGGGGCTCGGCATGCCACGCCCAGTGCCTGGAGCTTCCTAAACAGAAATAATTGTCTGAGTTACTAAGGACAAAGAATATCAGATACGAAAGAAACAGGAGTCAATGATTAGATTCATAGGGCACTAGTTACTACTGAAGGACAGAACACCAGAGGTACCATTGATGATTCTGTGAAATCAAAGAAGCATTGACATTTAGCAAAGAAATTAATTATTTTGGAGGTGGCAGATATAAGTGCAGATTCTTGGCTAGAAAAAAAATGAGGTGTAAAAACTGTAAGTCAGAATTAGGATGCAGATTTGGAAATGTTTTGTGGACATAGAGTTCTCAGGAGCTCTTGTTTGTGGATAAAGAGTTTTCAGGAGTTCTCAGGAGTTCTCAGCAACAGAAACTTACTCTCACTGATTTAGATAGAAATAAATTCACTGAAAGGGGAGTTCCTAATTCACAGTCTCTGGGAATTTGGTGTACCAGGTAAAGAGGTTATGGAGCCAGAACCCTGGTCAAGTGCAGTCCCCAGAGCACACCAGCAAGGAGACCCCCGCTACCACAGCTGAGCCCCAGGGGGACATCCCTTGGATTGCTAATCCTGTGATGCGGGGAGTTGGGCACCTCCATGGGCACCTCAGGTACTGCCGCCTCTGGAGACAGGTTGTTACTGCCACTCCCTTTACCACTGAGAAGAATCCTCTGGTGTCCCTGACAGCCAGGCTGGGGACAGAACCTGCATTATTCCCACACCTGAGAAGCAGGAGAAGCAGAGAAAGGAGATTGGAGCCTGTTCAGCAGGAAGCGGCTTTGCTTTTCACAAGATGAACACGGGGATGGTGGTTCAGACACAGCACCTGAACCACACATTTTCATTTCAGAGAGGAGAGAGGTGACTCAAGCAGGCAGTGCCAGGGTTCACCCGCAAGGGCCGGCTTCACCCGCTGGGAGGGCAGGTGGGTGCTGATGTGGACCAACCCCTCCATACCTGCGAACGGCCATCGAGCCCAATTTAATGCCTGTAATTAGGAGCCATCTGTTTACAGTAAGAGACTGTCCTGGGTTAAAAAGGAAGCATTCCTGGAAGGAAGCACGCTTCGCTGTGTGATCACTGTTAACCCTTCACGCATCAACTTTCAGTGCTATGGAGAATAGAAACCCATGCAAACTCCTATGCCCAGGTGTTGGGAAGGGGCCTGAGCCAAAGATGAATCCCTCGCCTTAGCCTCAACTGAGCCTTACTGAGGGACCTCCAGTTTGTTCACTCATGGACCCTCAGTGGCTTCATCAATTTGTCACAGCACTGTCCACTCTGGCATTTTTATGGGGGAGAAATGACAGGGCAGAAAGAAAAGATGTGTGTGTGTGCATGTGCCTGTGTGTGTGTATGTGTGTGTGTGTGTGTGTGTGTGTGGCTCCTAGTAAGTGTGATGCCAGGAGGACAGGTTGCGTCTCTATTAGACAGGTGCAACTGGGGATGACATTCCTTGCCTGAGGCCTAGATGGTACACTGCAGAGACAGGTTCCAAAGCCAGCTCGAGCAGACTCTGAAGGCTGACAGCATCTCCTACACGCTGTTGTCTCTCCATAAAAGAAAGGCCCCGAGTCCCATAGAGTTGGGGAAATTTGCACCTTCACAGTCCAACAGATTAAAAGAAGGGAGGGATTTGATGGGACAGCGCTGACTTGCCTTGGCATACATATGCTGGCTGTCTTCAGGAGAGGGTGTGCAGTGGTTGCAGAAGTGGTCAGCAATAGTTCTAGACTTAGGTCTCACCAACTTAGGATCCAGCCCCCATCACCAGCTGAACAGTGGACCTTTTCTCTGGTGCAATCGTGTTAGCAAGGTTTGCAGTGCCCGATCATGCAGGCCTTGAGTTTATACCTGCCCCTGCAAACCCAGGCCTCCACCAGCCTCCCCTCCATCGCAGAGCCTGAGAAAGGCTCCCCAGAGGAGCACTGAGGTACCGGCCTCACAGGAAAGGATGCTGAGGAGAGAAAGCCACAGACAGCCACCACCATGCAAGCTTCCTGAAGACAGGGGGTTGTTTTTTGTTTAGTTTCATTAAAATTTGTTTTCAATTTATTTACTGTTGTATCTCTGGGACTTAGGACAGGGCTATAAGAGCACATGGCAGGCACACTCATGAAACATGTGTTGAATGCATGATGGAATGAGTGAATGGATGTCCCTCCAGACTGTGATGCCCAGGATGCTACCAAATGGGAGAGCGGGTGCACTGCAGGAAGAGTCTCCTGCAGGGTCAGAGTCTCTTGTCCTTCAGATGAGTCATGTGTCATTTTCTCAGGGACACCTGACTGCTGACACATTGGTGCTCACTGCACGTCAATCACAGAGTTAAATGGAGACCTGAGATGCCGGTCTCCAAGAAGGGCAGAACGTTTACAGTCCAGTTTCTCCCAAGTCTTCCTGAGTAAAGGATGACATGCCCCTCATTTCCTGTGAGGCTTGTGACTACAAGGCAGACATGCCTCGTGCACCGCTGCCCATTCTCCCCAAATTCCCACTGGTGAGGAGAAAGTCAGTGCCGTGATATCTACTCGCTTGGAATTCATGGCCCCGGTCTGGCAGGAGCCCCGGAGGGAGGTAGGGTTCCAGAATGATCACTCGCTGGCTGTCAATTGAGTCTTACTTTCTCTCTCATCAGCATGCTGACCCAGTGCCCCAGAGAGTATTCTGGGGAGAACATATACCTCAAAGCCCCCAAGTTATCTCCCACTGTCATTACCCTCATTGATCCATCCCCGGTGCATTGGAACAACTGGGCTTTTTGCATTAACAAGTAGGAAAACATGCTTGGTCAACTTGTCTCATCCAAAGTTGGATATCTCCAAAAAAGATTGCAAAGATATTGAATCTGGAAACACTTTTAGAGATAAAAACAAAAACAACCCTCAGAAAAGTCTCGGCAATAAACTGCCTGGTTAATATGCACCCAGTGTATTTCGCCATTGTGGAAACCGAACTTAATTTGTCGTAACATGATGCAGCTATTTAGCATTTCCTCCCCCTTCTCCTCCTTCTTCTAGTTAATTCCGAGTGGAGATAAATCTTGGAAGCAGAATTGGAGGGCACAGCGGGAGGCCCTGCAAAGTCATTTGGGTTGTAGCTTCCACAGTGCCCCTTTGCTATTTTCTGAGCAATTAAAACTTGTGCAGCAGAATAAAGTGTCACCAGTGTGAGTCATGAACATTACAGCGCCCGGGCATGTGGGATACTTAGCTTCCGATGACGGGTTCCTTGGGCACCCATGGGCGTTCAGAAAATCCCTCTATTGCCCCAGTAGCTGCTCTGAATACAGAAGTGCAGATAAAGAGCCCTCCGCTCAGTGGGCTGTCAACCCTCTAACTCCTAGAGCATTCCAGAGAAGTAGGTGAGCTAGTGAGCTGTCAGTTCTTAAGCCAGAAACAAAGGCTCTGGGAGTGGAACACGTTTCCTCGGGCAATGTGTCTGAGTCAGTGACAGAAGCTCAGGCTCTCCGTCTACAAAAACAAAACAGCAGTGCCTCCCGGCCCTGACCTCCATCTCCTCCCTTGGTGGTGAGGTTTTGATCCAGGCAGTTGCTACTGCTGTTCGCTTGATCTGCTCTTATTGTTTGACTCTCCTTGCGACCCTGGCATGCCTTCAGACGTGCCACATTTCATTGAAATCTAAGATACTATCGATTATTTGATGAACCACTCTTTCATGCAGTGCTAAAAAGAAGTGCTACCAATTAAACGATGACATGACATGGATGGTGATTTAAGAGATGTTAAAATGGGGCACGGGGACAAGAGTCTTAGGAACCACCACATGTAGTGTACGATCTGTCTGTCCAGATTCAGAACTCTTTCTCTTCTTCAAAAGTCAGGTTTGGGGGAGTCTTTCTTCCTCCCTGCAACCTTGTGGGCCCACGTTGAGTCACTGGTTGTACTGCTTTGTTATAGGACAGAAGCCTGCAACCCGAAAGGGGAAGAGCTGCGGACCACCTGGGACGTTAAACACTGGAGAGGGATGCCTGGGCTCCGGTGACAAGGAAGATGGGGTGGGGTGGGGGTGTTGAATCACTGCCATTGTGGCCAAGTGCAGCAGCACGAATAAGTCCCCACCCAACCTAGAATAGGTTTCTCTTCCTCACTACAAGAATTCTTGTTTTGTTTTTGTTTTGTGTGTGTGTGTGTGTGTGTGTGTGTGTGTGTGTGTGTGTGTGTTTGTAGACACCAATAGAGTAACTAAGCCAGCAAGGTCCCTCCCTCTGTTTCCTGAGCTTGCTTGCCTGAGTCACTGTGATATGGAAAAAAAAAAAAAAACAGGAATTGCAAACACCCCTGGTCTTACCTTGTGAGTTTAGCCACTGTCTTCCACTACCAAAGACTTGTGAACATACGTCCTTGCCTGGTTTTCTTGTTGTTGTTTTTAATCAGGGAAACAGAGCTGTATTTTTTAGCAGTGAATTTCAATTTTTTTAAAGTAAGAAAAAACAGAACTACATCTGTTGGGAGCAGGAGCAGAGAGAGCAAAGTCTTGAAAAGACAAAGGAAATGAAAAAGAATCAAGATTGGAGTTCCTCTCCTAAAGTTCCTTCTGGTGATGTAGTCCTGACCCTTTTCTCAAACCCTGGTTGGTGGCACAGGTGGTAGGGGTTGAAAATTAAGGATGAACTTCTTCAGAATTGCAGAAATAAAAAGTGGGCACTGTGCCCAATAGAACCTAGAGTTTCCCACAGCCTGTGTGGTACCCAGATTTCTGAGGTTTGCTAATGAATACGTCTCATAAACTTTTCTATATAAAAATTCATAAATCATTAGGAAATTATACTAGTCCACTTACCCGATTTTAACTCCTCTAACATTCCCACAGCCTCTGTTTTTTATTGCAGAGAAAGGTAAGTGGAAAATTACTTTTGAGGTTTCTTTTGTGCAATAATAATTTTGGGCAGGACCCACCTTGCTGTGTCCTCATGTGCACCTTGTAAATTGATTCCATACTGCTCCCTTATGCAAAAACGCAATCTCCTTGGAAACCAGAAAGAAAATGAATACTTGTAGAAGCCAATCCTACTAGCATCAAGATCAAAACCTTCATTACACAAATTTGTTTGTCCTTTAGTGCCTTTTCGGTCAGAAATATTCATTATGAATTGGTGTTAATCTCAGATTTCTGCATATTTTTCATCTAGATGGATCCCAAAGTTGTAGAGTTGTCTGACCCTTACTGATGAAAGGAAAAATCACTTCCTCCTCCTGCACCCAAGCATTTCATTACTTTTTGTGCACACATGTGCAGTAGCATTTCTTTATAGTGTTTTCTGAAGGTTTATTAACTTTTTACATGGAGAAATGCTGAATGGAGGTAATATTATTACCTTATGGGTTTTGATCAGAGCTTTTTCCACAAAGAATGCCTTTTGTGGGAAACTACTGAATGAGAGAAAAGTCAAGTGTACCACTGAGCAATCACGGAAGTATTGTGCTTACATGCAGCCTGTTGGGAAATGCTGTGTGGCCTCTTTTTTCTCTAGAAGAGAAAAAGAAAACAAGTTTGAAACATAATCACTGCATAGCACAATACCACCAGCTTTTGCAGATATCTAAAAGATAGCTGTTATTAATGATTTATTAGTAAAAATGCTCCCTCCCCTGATAGAAGCAAAAATGCTCAAGAGACTTGGGTGTGAGTCTGAGAACCTGTAATATTAGCCTCTTCCTCCCTGTATCTTTACATCTGGGTCCCCAAAGCCCTCCAGCTGCCACCTCAATCTCTCCTACTTCTCAGCTAATTCCCAGAGTCCATCACCTCTGTTCTCTTCCTGTTCCATCTTGTGGTAGGGAGACTGGGTATGAACCCTGTTGTTAACCGGTCCAAGGGCAGGTGTATCCAAGGTGTGCCCTAGGTATCAGAAGCCCTGGCCTTCCTTTTTTGGTATGGGTTAGAGGCCTGGCCTGCCTCCATTTCCCTGACTGGTACTCCAAGTTCCTGTTGGAACTTTAATTCCCATCCATTTTACTTTGTTTCTCACCAGTCCCCTCTCCCAAGTGTGATCTCTTTAGGTCATTTTTGTTCTGCTCAGCATCTCTTTTACTTTCCTCTGATGCCAGGCTATAAATTTTGGCAAACTCTCCACTGCCAGGTTCATAGTTCATGTGACTCGTGTAGACATGATAGCTCAGTCCCAGCTGTAGCAGTTAACACATGACCTGAGCCTAGGCAATCAGTGTATTGGTGTATTGAATCCGTTGGCCACAGTGATGGGGTCAGAGATGAGCATGTGACACAAGCTCATCCAATGAGAATTAATCTTGGGACTTGGGTTAAACCGGTTAAGTAGGAGAAACTCTTTCCACCATGACATTGTTCAACTATAACACTATTGAATTTAAGTCCTGATAATCCTTTGTTGTGGGGGCTGTCCTGTGCATTGTGGGATGTTGAGCAGCATCCCTGGACTCTACCTCTGGCTGATAATAGCAACTCACCCTCTTTTCTAGTTGTGACAATCAAAACAGTCTCAGACACTGCTGAATGTCCCCCGAAGGTGGGTGTTGGGGGAAGAAAAATCACTCATGATGGAAAACCACTGTGCTAAACTGAAAACTGTGAGGTAGGATCCTGGAACTGCTGCGAAACCTCACGTGGTAAAGAGTGATGCTAATACACACAAAGGTAGAGCCAAGAGAAGACACAGACTAAACCCCAGTAGCACTCTTTATCCTCCTATTTATTGTTGTTGCTGCTACTGTTCTCCTATGTATTACACCATTCCTATTCAAGGGAGGATGTCCATTCATACTAATTCATTTAGTATTGTACCATATAGGTCCTAACAGGAGACAAAATATAAAAACTGTAAGTAAAAGGCATAGAGATTGAAAAGAAAACAAATAAAACTCTATTTGCAGAGAATATGATCTAAGTAGAAAACTCGAAGAGACCTACAAAAACAAGAACCCTATTAGAATTAATAAGCATGCTTATTAAAGCTGTAGAATAAAAATCAGTATACAGCTTTCAATTATACTTCTAAGTACTAGCAATGAACAATTATAAACTGCAATTTTAAAATAGTATTATTTAAAACAGGATCAAAGTATTAAGTTCTTATGGATAAATCTGACAAGGTATGTTAAGGCCTATATGCTTAAAGTCATAAGACCTAAATGAAAGAAGAGATAAACAAAGGGTCGTAGTTAGAAGATCAAAAATTGCTAAGATGTCATATCTCTCTGATTTAGTCTATAAATGAATGTAATCCTAAACAAAATCCCAATAAGCTTTTTTAAAAAATAGAAGTTGACAAAATGATTCCAACATTTTGTGGAAACACAAAATATCTATTATACCCAAAATAATTTTACAAAAAAAGAACAGGTTGGAAGACTAATACTACCTGATTACATACCATTATAAAGCTACAGTAACGAAGATAGTATAGTATTAGCATAAAGAAAGCATAAAGATAGATAGATCAAAAGTAAATAGTAGTACTGAAATATACCCAAGCTTACATAGCTAACTGATTTTTGATGAAGATGTCAAGGTAATTTGAGGAAATGTGATACTCTTTTTAACAAATGGTGCTAGGACAATTGGATATCCATATGCAAAAAAGAAAATACCTCACTTACCTAATATTGTGTAGAAGAATTTATTAACTTAGAATAGATCATAGAGCCATGTAAAATATAGTACTATAAAACTCTAGAAGAAAACATAGAAAAATTTTAGTGACCTAGGATCAGGTAAACAAATTTTTAAACAGGAGTCTCAAAAAGCTTAAAGTTAAATGAAAAGTATGAAATTGGACTTCATTAAATTAAAAGATTTTTACTTTACAAAAGATATCATTGTGAAAATCAAAACGCAAGACACAACTTGGGAGAACACATTTGCAAAAATGTGTCAGCTAAAGCCTCATATTCAGAATATATGAAGAATTATTTGAGCTCAACAAACAGAAGACAAGAAACCAAGTAAAAAATTTGGCAAGAGCCAGGTGTGGTGACACACACCAGTAAACCTGGTCTTTGGGAGGCTGAGATAGGAGGATAGCAGGTTTCAGGGCAGCCTAAACCACTTAACAAGACCTAAGACTGTCAGCAACTTTACAAGGCCCTGTTTCAGAAAAAAAGAAAAAAGATTTGGAAAGGACTGGGAGTATAGCTTAGAGATAGAATTACCCTGAATTCAATACCCAATAAAAAATATTGGCAAGAGTTGAACTGATCCTTTATCAAGGAAGATAGTCTTGTGCTATTTAACAGTGTTTCAGGGAAATGGTGGTCCAAAATGATTATATCACCTAATGTTATAGTAGCCATATTAGTGTGTGAGTACATTTTAGGATGTTCATATAACAACAAACTATCATAACAGTGCATTTGTCAGATAATATTTCTATCTGTAATCAGTGCAGGACTGCATATGGATGATGGAAGATAAATATGTAAAAAATGTTAAAAATTATTAGGGAAATGCAGCTCAAAATCACAATGATATATCACTACTCACTGGGATAATTAAAATTAAAGACACACCACTAAGCATTGACAAGGATGTGGAACAACTGTAACTCTCATACATTGTTGTTTGGAATTTGAAACAGTATATTCAACTTGAAAAAGAGGTGGACAACTTTTTAAACACTGAAACATACTCTTTGTATATATGAACCAGTAATTCCATTCCTATGTATCTGCCCAGGAGAAATGAAAACATATTTCCACACAAAGACTTATACCTGGATATTAATTTCAACTTTATTATTAATAAGATCCCCAAATTGGAAATTATCAAAATGTACATCAGCACATGAATGGATAAATAAATTGTGGTATATCCATACAATGGAATAGCATTGAGCTATAAAAAGGAATGAACTAATGATACATGGTCAAATACTGCAATATGCTAAGTTAAAGGACCTACACACAAAAGACAACACATATAGTACAATTCTATTATTGTATCTATTAACTCTATTATGTTGTATATTCTGTATATTATATCTATGTAATAATCTAGAAAGGACTAAAGCCTAGTAATAATGAAGCAGATCAGTGGTTCCCAAGGGTTAGGAAGGAGATTGACTGCAAAGAGCCATAAGGCAACTTTCATAGTAATGAAACATTTTATGTATATTTATTTTAGCGGTGGTTACATGACTGTCACATTTGTCAAAACTCACTGAATTACATATCTAAAATAGATGCTTTTTATAATATGTATAGTCTTTTTCAATAAAGCTGCTTCCAAAAGGCAAGGATGGTGGTATGTGTAGGAAATCTATGTCTGTATTACGTGAAAGTGAGTAGGATGCTAGGAACCAGGAATCAGCAGATAGTCAATATTTTAGGTTTTGTGGGTGTTATGGTTTTGATATAGAATGTTCCCCAGTAAAGCTCATATATTGGCAATGCAAAAATATTCAGAAGTGAAATAACTGAATCAAGGCTCTAATCTCATCAGTGGATAAGTCCACTAATAGATTAATAATTTGAATGGACTTACTGGGTGGTAACTATAGACCCATAAGGGTGTGGCTAGAGGAGGTAGGCACTGGGGTGTAGCCTTTGGGACTATGTCTGTCCCTGGTCCCATCTTTCTCTGGCTACCATGAGTTGAGCAGCTGTCCTCCGCTGCACCTCGCTGCCATGATGTTTCTGCCTTGGAGCCAGCCAACCATGGACTGAACCTCTGAAACTATGAGCCAAATAAACCTTTCCTCCTCTAAGTTGTTCTTGTCAGGTGCTTTGGTCACAGCGACCAAAAAGCTAACTAAAACAGTGGGTCATACAGCCTGTGTCACAACTGCTCAACTCTGCATTTGAAGCACTAAAGCAGCCACAATAAATGAATGGGCGTGGCCATATGCCAATTAAACTTGAAGGACACTGCAATTTGAATTCCACAACATTTCCACTTTTAAAATATCATTCTTCTTCTGTTGGTTTTTTTTTTCCTCCAACCATTTAAAAATGTAAAAACCATTCTTAGCTAGTGAGCAATACAAAAACAGATGGCAGACCAGATTCGGCCCACAGGCTGTAGTTTTGCCAACCCATTATAAACATGTGTTAGTAAAAATGCGACAATTACCATGACCATATCAAAGAGGTGACGATGCAGGCAAAATTTCTAATATTCCATTCATATTTGCATGTTAGAGATCTGTGTAGTAGAATAAGTTTTATTTTCACTTATTCTTCAATAGTGCATGTTTGTTTGCCATATTGATATTACTTTTCAAATAGTTGGCTTTAAAAAAAACAGGACTTATTTTATTAAATGAAGTTCAACTTTTGAAACTTAGAATACCCTACAGATTCACTTTTCCTGGTAAAAGGACATCTAATCCTTTTAAACGGTTTTGGGAAGCTTTAATATATCTTATGTCGGAACTCCATGCTACCCTGAGTTATTTTTTCCTTTACCTTCTGTCTAATTCACGGCTTGGATGAGTGGTTTTGTACTTGCTGTATCATCTGGAATGTTCTCTCACATATCATCATTTCCTTTAGGTCTCTACTGAAAATCTCTTACCAAGGAAGTTTTCTCTGACCACACCCCTCCTCCCCTCACTCTCTAAGATAGTAAGCCGCTTACATCCTACTTTCTTACCCTGCTCCACCCACACACACAGCACGTATTACCATCTATTATATTGTATCTTTGCTAATTTACTCGCTTATTTTCTGCCTCTTGTTACTAGAAAAAGTGCCACAAGGGCAAAGATTTTGCATTTTTTATTCCTGTATAATCTCAGTGCCTAGAAGGTCTAGCAAATAATAGCTACTAAATATGTGATTTGCCAAATGAATGACCTAGGAATGTACAAAGAGCGTGTCTTTCATGAGATACCACCCAACAATGCACACCCAGAAAAGGTAGGAGAAAACACCAAATCACACCAGCCAGGCAGGAAGATGAGCAGGTGACAGTAAGGGAGTATTTGCTGCAGAGCCCTGCGGTCCCTAACGAGAAGATCTCTCCTTTGGGAAATGTATCTTACAAGGTTTTGAGCAACTGTTATAGTGGAAAACTTTGAGTAACTGTGTCTTCTGCTGGACAAGTAGTGGTCACTCACTTTCCCTTGGTTTAATCTAACTAAACTTCTAACCTTTTCTTGCCAGAATGCTTGTAAGTAAGAGGGCAGATTATTTACTAGAAGAGTCTTGCCCAGGTTTTAGAGAGGAAGCTCACGTGAAGGATAGTGTGTTGGATTCCCAGAGGGCAGGTCGAGCCTTCTGAGTCAAAGATGCCCTAGTACGGGGGCTACAACATAAATAGTTTTTTATAAAGCACATTTGCTACCTCCAAACTGCAGTCTGAATTTGTAGGAAACTGGGCCTTTGAAGTTCTTGAACTATAATGTTGATATTTCAGACTCTCAGTTCTATGACAGAAGATTAGAATGGTGATGGTGAACAGGGATGAACTATAAGAAGATGCTTTCTAAAGTGATGAAAACATTCTCTTGTATGTTTAAATGGATGAAGAATTTTTTTCTTTTAAACTATGAGATGACCATGAAGGGAAAATAGGTAAGAGAAACACATGAATTTCTTTTAATTTTCTTTACAAAATCTTATAGCAACTAACAAATACAAACTTTGAACAGATTTGTGTTTGAACCATCTTTGTTTTGTATTACACAGTGAAAACATAGTTGAAAATATTTTCACTGGAAAAATATGGTCCATATTTTCCTCATATGTAAGAATTGTGTCAAAATGAATCTGATGTTGACATGTAGAAGTTAGAGGTTGACTAAATTTAATTCAGACTGTCATCTAAATACTAAATACTCTTGGCCTTAAAGGAGAACATTGAAGAGTCTCTTTCTCTCTCATATGATATTTACTTGATATATTTTGGTGGGAAACTGGGGATTAAACTCAGGGACTTAAACATACTAAGCACATGCTCTGCCACTGAGCTACACCCCCAGCCCCATATTTACTTGATTTAAAAATACTGGGTTTTCTTTCTCATTTTAACATTTCTGAAATCAGTCTTATAATAGATTACACCTCTGACGGCACTTCTCGTCATTTTTTTTCTTTCTTTGTGATATGTAAAATATTGAATATCATAGTCAGTATCATTATCGTTTTAGATTCCATGAAATAGGGAATATATAAAGACTATTTTTTACTTTAGTTTTTATTTTCTCCATCAGGGACCATTACCTGCCTTCTCCTACCCCAGTTCCTTATGAACCTTGTAGCAAGGACTAACAACAGAAGAAAAACTTCATTCTGTTGGATCACTGGATCCATATTAAGGCTGAGTACTTCAAAGGGATAAGTTTGTCTTATATGTTCAGAACCTATGCTTTTATAACTCACATGAGAAAAGTTATTATTAGCAAGCACCTATTTAGCACGAGTTGCTGTGAACATCTTAGCCTTTATATAATTTCTTTCTTTTCTTGGTTTCCTCTTCTTTCTGTAGCCAGATTTCTTACCTACTTGTAAGGGATTTTCCAAGATAATAAATTTGAATTTAATCCAGGGCTTGGCTTAGAAAATTCTCTAATATTTATATTACATTCTACATGTCCAGCAACTTACTATCCTAGAAAGGGGTAACAGGCGCAAACTGAATGTCAAGGTAGGGGGATCAATGTTTGGATTACCTTACTTCAGGACCAGGCCCCAAAAGTGTAGGTGAACTTTATGCAAAGAGCACGGAGACCTGAGTTTGAATCCGATTTCTGCTGTGTGTCTTGATATATAAGATTTGAACAACCTCATAAAGTTATTGTAAATGTTGGATGTGTGTAGTGTTTGACACTAGGAGGGGCTTAAGAAGTGGTGGTAATAGTATTTTCAAGATCACATAGAAGAAAGGGAGAACCCCAGAAAAATTTAGAAAGTTGCTTCATCCTTTAATTTCCTTACATGTCCTTGTCTGTTTATTTTAGATTTCCTGTGTTTTGATATTTACACCCTTGCCCTGCCACAATCTAGAATCATACAAATTTAGAATTGCTTTCAGCTGGATGTCTATTATCACCTATTTACACTCCAGCATGAATTTAGAGTGAGCCAGACAGGCCTGGATTGGAATTCTGGCTCTGCAACTCACCAGCTGTATCACCCTGGGCATGTGCTTAACCTGTGTATTCGTCAGGGTTCTTTGGGGAAACAGAACCACTGGTGTGTGGAGATAGATATGGATATAGATACAAGAAACAGATATAGGTACAGGTATGGATACAGATATAGGTGTAGATATATAATAAGGAATCAGATTACTCAATGGTGGAGGCATCTCAGGAGGCAAAGTCCTGAGATCTGCAGGGTTAGTTGAAAAGACCGAGGGAGACAATGGTTTACTTCTACTCTGAATCTCAAGGCTTTAAGAACCTGGGGAACCAATGGTGTAAAATTTAGTCCAAATGTTGGCAGGTTCAAGACCAAGGAGGATGCAAATGCTTCAGTTTGAGTCCAAAGCAGGAGAAAGCTGGTGTTCAAAGGCCCTTATTCAGGAAGAATTTTCTCTAACTAGGAAGGGTCAGTCAGTTTGCTCTATTCAGGCATTTAACTGATTGGATGGGGCTCAGTCACACTGGAGAGGACAGTTTGTTTTACCAAGTATACTGTGTTAATTTGAATCTCATCTGAAAACACCCTCACAGAAATGCCAAGAATAATGTTTAACTAAATATCTGGGCGCTCTATGGCCCAGTCAAGTTGGCACATAAAATTAACCATCACAATCTGCCTGGGTCTCACTGTCCTTCTTGTAAAAAGGGGATTATAATTCTGCTTTGTCATGGGATTGCTGTCAGGAGCAAATGAGGCCATATATTCAAGGTTCCTGGTGTTTAATAGAGGCTCGTTTTCTTTCTCGCTTCCTTTCCATATTCAGTGTTTCAGGCATCTGTGAGCAGGTCAGGGGCTAGCTGGGTCTTTTGTCCTTTGTTTTGCCCTTCCTAGCTCAGTTCTATTCCCCAAACACAAACGTCAATAAGTTGTCTCTATAATTAGAAAAGTCTCCTGTAGAAGTCTGTGTGGCGTCCAAGCATCATGTGGTGAGGAGAACACAAACAATTCTGCACTTGGGGAGAAACTGATGGAGCTGTGTCCAGCACAATTTCCTGTTTCCTGCCTGGCCTTGGTGTTCCTCTCCAGGCAAGGCCAATCAACTGCCACAGAGGTCCCAGCGCCACCAGCCTAACGCAGATCCTGAGCAGTCCGGCTGCTCCTCCCTGCCCTTGCAGTCCGGCTGCTCCTCCCTGCCCTTGCCCTCTCTGTAAAGCACGCTGCTTGGGTAAGCAGGAGGATGGGGCGTTTCACAGGCTCAGTGCTGGCAGAGCATGGTCATGTGTCACTGCAAAACCGCCATTTTCTTCCTCAGTATTTCACTTGGGCCTTCTGCTTATGTGATTACCACATTTGCTTTCCAAATTGCGCCCTAACTCCCATTCAGTGTTTCTTTCCACATCACAATTTCCAGATTACAGTGATTTCTTTCCAGTGGGTTTAATCTTGAGTAAATCAATATGGCTCTAGTATTTTCCCATCAATTTCATCTTAAGGGAATTGAGTCTTGTTTTCACTTGAGACGGAAAAAGGGTTGGGTGAGGCTGTGTAGAAATTAACAATGACTGTACCGCACTCGGTTATCTTCAGCCCCACCGTGTTTCCACTATGACCTTTGCTGGAGTCATTTTAGACCTAATTCCTAGTGCTCTCACTTCGAGGCTTATAGACCCACCCATGTCACCAAAGTTGAAAGAAAGGGAGCAATAGGTAACTAAATATTTAACTTTTCCTACAGGTATTAAAAGAACCACAATCCATAGTAGAAAATATCTTTGTTCCTGTTTCAACATGAAGTAACTATAGATCTTGAATTTAAACCCAAGTCATCCTGACTCAAATGTATACATCTCTTCCCTTAGGTTTTTGGGAAATGTGACATTACGGCTAACATTAACAACTATTGTTAGAAAAACAGCTGGTCATTGGAAAGTTTAGACTTTCAAAAGTCTTCTGGTATACAACTTCTTCCTTTCTGATATTTAAAAATATACATAATGGCCAGGCTTAATGGTGCACGCCTGTAATCCAAATACTTGGGAGGCTGACACAGGACGATCATAGGTTCAAGGCCAGCCTCAGAAGCTTAGGGAGACCTTCATCAACTTACAAGGTCCTGTTTCAAAATTTTTAAAAAAGGCTGGGGGTATAGCTTGGAAGTATAATTCCCTAAGTTCAATATATTGGGGAGGGGGTACTGGGGATTGAAATACACCTACACATAATGGCTGAAAATACTTTCAATTAATAATCAAAACAAAAGTAGCCTTTTGGAAATGAGTCACCCTTTGGTGGAATCAAATGGTCCTGCTTGTGTAGCCCGTGTTTTCAGCCTTTCATGGAATCCTGGACATGTGGTAAGGGGCTTGGCCCCAAGTTTCTGGCCTTGTGACTATAACTAGTGGAGGTGTTTGTGGAGG
This sequence comes from Glis glis, assembly GCA_004027185.1. Classification (NCBI taxonomy): domain Eukaryota; kingdom Metazoa; phylum Chordata; class Mammalia; order Rodentia; family Gliridae; genus Glis; species Glis glis. The sequence goes on from PVJS01025492.1 coordinate 27,043, forward strand.
GTGGAGGTGAGGGGCAGTCAGCCATGACACAGCTTTCTCTCCCTGCCAGTCTCTGAACAGGTGGTTCCCACCAAATAGACTTTGCCAGCAGCAAAATTGTTCTTTGAAAAAGACTTGAGTCCCCCAGCATTTGTGTATTCATCTACTTCATTTCAAGAAAATGGGCCATATGGTGTTTGCACATATAGAACTCTGCTGATTTTCTAGAATGCACAGGTTCAGAAAGTGAACTCACTATTGTAAGTGCAAAGGTCAAGTGTTGTGACTCTACTTAGCAACTTCTGAATAATGAAATTGATGGGGGGGGTGTCTGGACCAGATGAAAGGCTGAGTAATGGACAGTATAGAAAGGAAGAGCATTAACACCATCCACAGATACTCCCTCTGATGGTAATCTGGGGAGCAGCTCTCCCACCTATTGGCATTCACCCTGAGAATTGATGCTCTGTGCAGAATCTACCTACCTGGGAGCTACCAAACAATTTTCTGGACACACACACACACACACACACACACACACACACACATCAGATAGGTGAATTGATTGTCCCTAGATGCCCTAGTACATGACTGGCCATTTCTTCCCCAAACACCAACCCATAAGGCCCTTCATCTGAAAATATTTCCCAGCCTGGTCATGGCTTCCTTATTCTAACTGATCATTCAAAACACTATCCTCCACAGTCTGCCTGGGTTTTGCTCAATGAAATTCATGTGGCAGTTTTCAAAATGCTACCTCCTTTCTATTTTTTTTTTTTTTTTTTTTTG
>PVJS01025493.1:0-27801 GCA_004027185.1 Glis glis
CTGCCTTTAAGATTCTCTCCTTGGCCTCTACATTAGTCAGTTTGATTATTATGTGGCGTGGTGAACCTCTTCTCTGATCCTGTCTATTGGGGGTTCTATATGTTTCCTGTACCTGTGTATCGACCTCTCTATATTTGGAAAATTTTCTAATATTACTTCTCTGAATAGATTATTGATTCCTTTAGTTTCAGCTTCTAATCCCTTTTCTATGCCTATTATTCTTATGTTTTCTCTTTTAAGACTGGCTGAGATCTCCTCAATGTCTAATTCATGCTGTCGAATTGTTTTTTCTAATTTATATACTATGTGTTCATTTTTGGAGAGGTTATCTTCTAAGAGTGAGATTCTATTTTCTATGTGCTCTAGTCTATTTTTGATGGTCTGTATTGATGCCTTCATTTCAATTATTGCATCCTTCACTTCCTTCAGAGCTTCTTTCTGATTCCTGCTTATTTGACCCTTCATTGCTATCAGGCTCTCTCTGAATTTTTTTCGGAAATCCTGTATCATTTCCTCTATTGAATTTCTTAATTGTCCTTCTGGTGATCTTTGCACTTCTGTGTTGGCTGGTTCTGTTGTTGTGGGATTGTGGAGGCTCATTGTTTCTTTGCTATTCTTCCTTTTCATGATTTCAGGTTTCTTATGTTTATAACTTTGTTGCTTTTGGTAGTTATCTCTCTCTCACTCTGTAGGTATCTTATGTCTAATCCCTCTCCCTTTATGTGTTCTTATCCTGGAAGTAGATAGTTGCTACTAGGTGAGCCTTAAAGGTGAATATCCTTTCCTGAATGGTTATTCTCACTTGCTCAGTATAATGTCCATTTGCAGGCCCAATTCTTGGTCTCCTTCAGTGATTGGGGCCTTTGCCTGGTGCCTCTCACTACCTGTGCAAGTGACCAGTGCCACTATTGCCCTTCTCAGTGCAAGTGTGGGTCTCCTTGGTCTCTACTTGGGCTGTCCCTATGTCTCTCTCTATCTACACCTATGGCAGGTGTCACCAGCAGCAGGGCACCCTGGTCTTTGTCTCTCTTTGCCTACAGAAGCCACAGGTGTCACCTTGCCCCAATTCTGTGTAAACACAGAACTCCACATTTTCCACAGAGAGAGCTGGTTTGGTCCAATTTTCCCTGGTACCACAGCTCTATGTCCTGTGGTGATCCCCGGGGACTCTACAAGGGTGCTCTGACCCACAGGCTACAAGTCTGTCCCACTCAAATGACACCAGGGACTGTCTGCTTATCCACGCATCTACCACATCCCATAGCAGACCCCACTCCCACCTCTGCGGAGACATTCCGCACTGTCCCGGACCCCGTGATTCCCTGTGGCCACGCTGGGTGGTCTCTCCTTGGGGCGGCTCATTGACTTATGGTCTCCTTGAGCACTGCTCTTAATCTCTGGGGTGGGGGCTCAGTCACTGCTGCAGGCTCTGGTCAGTCCTCCAGGCCCTGAGGACTCTGCCAAGTGTGGATTGAACTGCTGCACGCACCCGTCGCTGATGCTCTGCAGTGCTGGTTTTAGAAGAGCTCCCTGGCTTCCTTGTTGGTGGCCTGCAGAAGCCTCAATGCCGGTTGCTGTCGGCATGGTCTGATCAAGATGGCGCCGCTGCCGCTTCTGCCAATGCAGCAGTTCAGGTCTGTGTCGCACGTGGAACGAGTCGCTGCTTGCCTACACTGCTGCTATTCTGCAGCTGCTAGATGCACAGCAGGTTGCTGGCATCTCCGCTGGACTTGTGCAGGAGCCACAATGCTGGTAGCCGCCAGCAAAGTCCTGCCAAGATGGCGCCACTGCAGCTGCTGTCGCCGCCGTTGTTTGGTCTCTTGAGTGTGGAGCAAGCCACTGCTTGCTTTCGTCTCTGCTGATCTGCAGTTGAACTCACAACAGATCTCTGGCTTCTCTGCTGGTGGCATGTGGAAGCCGCAATGCCAGTAGCGGGCAGTGCCGCCCTTTTTTTTTCTGGCATAAAACTGTGTATCCTGGTTAAGAGTCCCCCTCTTTTTTATGTACTGGAGATTGAACCCGGGGGCATTCTACCTCTGAGCTACATCCCCAGCCCTTTTTATTTTTTATTCTGAAACAGGATCTCACTAAGTTGCTGAGGCTGGCCTCGAACCTGAAATCCTTCTGTCTCAGCCTCCCAAGTACTGGGATTACAGGAGTGTGCCACCATGTCCGGCTAGGACTTCCTTCTTCAATGTGGATCCTAAAATGAAGACAGCAGGATCCATAACCATTGCCAAAATCTGTGTAGAACAATTAATGTAAGAAATATACATTAGTTACTGCAAGCCACTGCTAGTTAGAAATTGCAGCCTAAAAAATGATGGATGAAGCAGCGCACACACAAAAGAATGATAGATGATACAACCTGATATATGAAGCATTTTATAAAATATATTTTATAAATGAACAGTATCTCCTAGATTTGCCTCTCTAGAGGGCCAATGCTATCTCAATCTTTTTTTTTTTAAATTTTATTAGTGCATTGCAATTATACATATTGAAGGATTTCAGGGTGGTTGGCTCATCGGTCAATTATCCCTCCCCAATTCTCACTCCCCCTGCCTCCCCCCTCCCTCCTTCCTATTTTCAGCATAGTAGTTGGCTTTGATATCTTTGTGTATGTCCATCCTGTGCACCAGTTTGTTTCCCTCTCCTTTCCTCCCTTCTCCCCCAGTTAGTTCACCTTCTTCACTCATCTGAGATTTTCTTTCTTTGTCTGGAGTCCCTCCTGTGTGAGGTCATGGCTCATCCTCCCATGACCTCAGCACTGGGGTTCTCTGGGGGCAGGGCCGAGGGCTCACTCACTCCACTTCTCCAGCACCAGGAGAGGGGTTTTCTTGGGGCAGGGCCAAGGGCTGGCCCACCCCATGTCCCCAGCGCCAGGGTGAGGGATTCTCTGGGGGTGGGGTCAAGGGCTCACCTGCCTGCTTCCCCAGCATCAGGGGGAGGGGTTCTCTGGGGGTGGGGGCCAAGGGTTCACCCGCCTTGCCTCCCCAGTGCGGGATGGGTCTCTGGGGGCAGGACTGGGGGCTGACCCGCCCGTGTTCTCAGTGTTGGGCTGCTGGGGAGGGGGCCATGTCTCATCTACCTATGTCCTTAGTTCTGGGGTGTTCCAGGACAGTGTTGGGCTACTCATGGGGGCCATGACTCACTGGCTTGTGTTCTCAGAGAGCTGGGCTGCTCCTGTGTATGGCCACCTCTTCATTGTCTCTCCTCATCGTACTCGTGGGAGCAGAGGCTCACAGCCCACCCCTTGAAACCGTCATCGTTGTAGGTGCGGGTCTGGATTGACTTGGGCTTCATCATGTTCTGGAGTTGATCGGTTTCAATGGTGGTCTATAGTCGCTGTTTTCATAAGGACCTGCTGTCTCTTTGCTGTTGGTCTCCGGGAATCGTGGTGTAGGCGTTGCCCCGCATAGATGGCATCATCGCCTCTGCTCTCCACTTACCACGTGAAATGTGTGGAGTTCTGTTTAGCCCCCCCACTCTGTCCACTGCCTCGCACTCTGATGCTCTTCGGCTCTTTGTTTTGTTGAGTTTTGTCTTTCTCACTTTTCTTGTTAAGAAGCAGGCTTCCCGCCGGCCGATTTACAAGTTTCAGAGTGCTGGAGACATGCTGCCTCCCTTTATCTCACTCACCAGTGTTCTCGATGTTGGGTGGTTCTGGGGGGCCATGCCATGTCCATCCATGTCCTCAGTGCTGGGGTGTTCTGCGCCAGTGCTAGGCTACTCCAGGGGGGCCATGTTTCACCCGCTCGTTTTCTCGGTGTTGCGCTGCTCCTGTGCCTGGCCGCCTCATCTATGTCTCTCTGCGTCACTTTCTTTGCAGGGGCTGAGGCTCGCATCCCACCCTTTGCAGTCGTTGCTGTTGTAGGTGTGGATCTGGTTCAACTTGGGCTTCATCATGGTCCAAAGTCGGCTGCTTTCGATGGTGAGCTATAATCGCTGGTTTCACAAAAATCAGCTGTTTCTTTGCTGGAGATTCTGGGAGCCACGTGACTCAGCCAAGATGGAGCCTTTGACTCTACTCTCCGCTTACCAGGTGAAATGCTTTGAGCTCTCTACCGCCCTCCGCTCTTTCCACTGCCTTGCATTCTGCTGCACTTTGGCTCTGTTTTGTTGAGTTTTGGCTGCCCTGCTTTTCTTTTCAAGATGCAGTCGTCCCGCCGGCTGAGCTCCGACTCTCAGAGCACTGGCAACACACTGCCTCTCACTAACCCGCCATCTTGGTTCTCCCCACTCCCAATCTTAAGAAAGGAAGTAAAATCATACAGTGGTTTTAAATTTATTCTATTCCCTTCTCTTTCCTTCTTTGTCCTTTTCTTTATTCTTCCTTCCCTCTCATCCTTCCTCTTTTTAAGCATTGGTGCTATAGCTGCCAACCCCAAATATAAGAAAATCAATATTAAATGTTTAAGAGTTGAATGTTTCTGGAGGTAGAAGAGGGAAATGAGAAGTGGAGGCTGAACTCTCTCCTCTGTTTCCTCACAGACCCTCTCTACATTTGATCTGTTGGAGGTTCACCTGGACAGTTCTTTCAGTGTAGTGAGTAAAGGGGTTTTAAGGTTTAAGGAAGGAAAGCAATGCTCACAGATCCTCACTACTTTCCTGAGAGCCAGAAGGGAAACCATGTATGTAGTGGACTTCAGAATGAAGCTGACATGGGGTTGAATCTCTGATCTGCTGCCTATTATTTTATTTTATTTGGTTTTTTGGCGGTACCGGGGATTGAAGCCGGGCCATTCTACCTCCGAGTTACACCCCCAGCCCTATTTTTTATTCTTTATTTTGAAACAGGGTCTCACTAAGTTGTGGAGGCCTCACTAAGTAGCTGAGGCTGGCTGCGAACCTGGATCCTCCGGTCTCAGCCTCCCAAGTATTACAAGCATGCACTACCACACCCGGCATCTGCTGCCTATTAGATATGACCTTGAGTTGCCTTAACACCTCCACATCTATCTCCTCATCTGTAAAATGGGACCATTGAAACCTGACTCATAGAACTATTAAGAGGATTCAATGAAACTGGGTGTAGTGGTGCATGCTCATAATCCCTGTACTTGGAAGGCTGAGGCAAGAGGATCAGGTTTGCAGCCAGCCTTAGCAACTTAGGAGGCCCTCTGCAACTTAGTGAGACCCTGTTTCAAAATAAAAAAGAATAAAATAGAACTGGGGGTGTAGCTCATAGGTAGAATGTCCCTGGATTCTATCTCTAGTAACGCACACACACACACACACACACACACACACACACACACACACACGGAGTCAATGAAATAGTGCATTTGCATGGAAGGTATTATTATCATTTGCTCCTTGTTCTTGATTCTGTTTTCCTTCCAACACACAACTCTTTGCCAGGATCCTGAAAATTTTACCATAAAAATATGTTTGAAGTGGTTTATTCCTCTATTCATGTATTTAATGAGGTGGACACTGACTTGTCCATCATTGTGCTGCTGGTCCTAGAACCTGGTCTCTGTCCTCTGCATGTGGCAAACTGTGACCCGTCTCTGCAGGCCTCTGCATTTAGGGTTGCCTTCATTATAGCTGCATGGAATCCTCATGCATTTACTGAAAGCGGCTCCTTACGCTGGAGTGAGCAACTGGTAGGTTTCATTTTTCTTCATTCCTTCGACATTCCAAGACTGAAATGTTTCCACTTAGCTCAGCAAAACCCAGAAAAGCATATCAGAAACTAAGAAAAGTGTACTTCTGGGTTCAAACTGTAATTGATTCTGAAGGAGCATAGAATGCTAGTGTGAAAGAAGCAGCTCCCCATTTCCCTGAAGACTTTCCATACCCAGCTGACAGATAGTTGGAGCCATAAAATGAGGAACCAAGACCAGCCACTTAGAGAACAATTACCACTTCTCTTCCCTGGGATACGAGAAATGGATGTGACTTTAACATCAAAAATTTCCCTGCCACAAGCAAGAGGGCTGAGAAGGAAACCTATTGAGCAATTTAGTCCTGCCTGTCAATTTTATTAAAAGGGCACATGGCTTGCATGGCTTGAAATCTATGTGTTTCTGAACGGCAAGGCTACTTAGTCATGTAATAGCAAGATTTTATTTCCAAAGCAGGAAGCAGCAGCATTTGGGTGTGACCAGCCAGGCATGACTGTGGCTGGCATTTCCCAACTTGCCATTTTAGTAAATTTGAACCAATCCCTTGGGGCTGAACAGGTTGCCCAGAAGAAAACCATTGAAATTACAAGTTCTTTAGAGGATGCGGCCTCTCTGCTTGCTAGGTCTTGAGGTTTTTCTGTTTCTTAAAACTTAGCACAGTGCTCAGGAAACCAAGGAAGTGTTCTCTTGAAGAGCCCCCTGTCCAAGTCTGCTCATTGTCCTAGAGAAGATATTTAGGTCTTCACTTTCATTTCAGCCCATTCTAATACTGAAATTGTTCTTCTTTTTTTTTTTTTTTTTTTTTTTTTTGTACTGGGGATTGAACCCAGGGGCATTCTACCTCTGAGCTATATCCCTACCCCTTTTTATTTTTTGGAACAGGGTCTCACTAATTGCTGAGTGTCTCACTAAGTTGCTGAGGCTGGCCTTGAACCTGTGATCTTCCTATCTTATCCTCCCAAGTACTGGGATTACAGGCTTGAACCACCATGCCTGGCTCTACTAAGGAAATAAAATTGAAAGTCTGGCATGAAAATACATGCTTAGTTGATTTGGGGAGTTTCATTTTGAAAGCTTATTGGGATTCTAACTGGTGGGCAACCTCTTCCTATAACCTGTGGTGTTTTCTGGGCACACTTGGACTGAAGTAATGGATATGTTTGCACCTCTGGCCCTTGATGCAGAGCGATCAAATTGGGCCTGGGAGTGAGGCACACAGGGAAGTTGAGAGTGGGGTACCCATCCTAGTTTAGGCCATGGGGTGTGAACTGATAGAATGTCACTGCCTCCTAAGACTTCTCTAGCATACCCAGTGGCAAATGGCTGCTTTTGGGTTATCTGCCATCTCTCACCTTTGATCTCTAAGAGTGAGGTTACTTGGTTCTGGAGTTGCAGGCTGTGGCTAAGAGATGTGCACAGACAGACCCAAAGGAAGTAAATGTTGCCAAGTTCAGCATTACAAGCTAGTTTTAGTGCTTGTGAAGAAAGCCTAATAATACATTTTGGAAGAGTTCCAATACTGTTTCATCCAACTTTATAAACTTACCTCAATAAGCCTTTGTCTTCTCTTCAGAAAAATTTTGAAAACATTCATGCCTCATTGCTGGTTCTATCTGATAGACAGTAGCTGTTTAATAACTATCAGTTTCCTTCATGCCCCTTAAATGATTGAAATGGTTCAGAAAGGCTCAGTTTAACAGATTTTCAGAGGTACCCACAACAGTTTATTTTTAATTTACTTTGCTCTTTTTATTGTCTTTGCCTTTTTTACTTCATACCTATTTTATTATGTACTTACACTTTTATATTCCTCAACTATTCTTTCATATAGTACAATTTGTTTTCATAGTATGCTACAGATCTACACTCCAGTGGTTCTAGTCTGAGTCATTAATACTCATGGTCCAGAGGATACAAAAATTCTGGCTGCTTTTACCTAGGGGGTCCACTTGGGTTGTATCAAATGTTGCAGGGATATAGGATTAGGTAGCAAACGGTTAGTGTGTTAGACAATATAGTGGAAAATAATAGGGATTGAGGACCATGTGGTATTGTCCAGAGTCTAGGATTTCACTGGGACTGAGTTTTTTGGTGTAAAGACAAAATAATTTATGTTCATATTTTTTTAAAAATTCCATTAATACTTTAATTTAAAAATAAACAAAAACAACAACAAAAAAACTTCATTTTTAGCTGGGCATGGTGGTGCACACCTGCAATTCCAGTACTTGGGAGGCTGAGACAGGAGGATGTCAGGTTGAAGGCCAGTCTTGGCAACTTAGCAAGACCCTCAGCAACTTAGTGAGACCATATTTCAAAATAAAATAGGGCTGAGGGTGTAGCTCAGAGGTAGAATACTTGCCTAGTATGCATGAGGCCCTGGATTCAATCCCCAGTGCTTGCAAAAAAAAAAAAAAATCTTCAAGGAAATACAGAGTAGTGACAAGATTTTTGGACTCTTTGCCAGAAATCTTGTTGTAGCTACTTACCATCCTCTTGATAGGGACACTTTGTAGAAAAAGAATAAAATTCAATTTCAGAGGGCATTTGGCAGGCAGGAATAGGGGAAATGACAGGAACCCATCCTTTTGAAACATGCAGTTTTATTAAAGAAAACACTCAGATGGATTTTCTGCATTCCTCATTTAATAAAACAAATGTTAGGGACCTAAATCAGTAATAGATTATTGAAAAAATTTTTAGACTATGCCTGGAGACAATGAGATTCTGTCCAGTATCATCTGTGGTATCTTCCAAACATAATCAAGGTCCTACAAATACTAAAGATGTGAAAAGTCCTCATTTAAACCAGGATCCTTCCTTTCTCTCACACTTGGAACGTTTCACCATGTTTCTGAAATCTTTCCCTAAGAAACTATAAATTATCTCCCTGTGTTTTGAAGATATTGTTTTAAAATATAAATTTGATGTCTTTCCCTATTTTTCAGTACAAGTCAGAACTTATGGTTGCATATGTGTGTGACTCTATCCCTACCACTCTAGGCTCACATTCCATCAGTGTCTCACAGTTCTAAGGGTACTGAGCCACTTGCAGAGTCTCAAATATGCCACATACTTCCGTGTCACGTCTCTCCCCAGTGCTGCGCTCCCCCAACTGCCTTTGCTCTGCCTTCTCGCCTAAGCTTGTTTTGATGGCATCCCCTCCTCCCAGCTACTACTAGTGGCTCCTGTTATCTAATCCCCGTGGCATCATGAAAACTACAATTCCATAGAAATAAAAATGTGCACTGTAAACACTTACTAAGTGGTAGCTATTCGGCTGAAAGTTTCTTGAAGGCATCATTATGCAGAATTCCCCTTTCTGCCTTTCACAGTGAGCCCAGAGATGAGCAATAAATGCTCCAAAATGGTGATTTAATGAAAATTCAAGTGTTGACTATTTTGAATCTATACATAGATGGAAATGGAATTTCATCTTGTAAAACTATTAGGTGGGCATGGTCTTTTAGAGGCTGACTGACTTGAGATTTAATTTTATGTTTTTCTCAGATTAACTTTGTGGCTTTGGTCAACTTAGTTTACCCTCTGAGTCTGTTTTTCCTCAATAAAAATTGTAAAAATGATACATACTTCATTGGGTTGTATTAAAGATAAATAATACTTTAAAAATCTAGCAAATCCCATTATAGTCAATAAATGTTAGTGTCTTTCCCCTTTCCTAAGATTTAAATAAACCAAGGTTTTTGTTTGTTTGTTTAATTCCAAGTCAAGCAAAAAAATGAAATGAAAACCCACACCTCCGATTCTCTAAGTGTAGTGGTCAATTGTTCTTGTTGTGTATGTTCTGATAAGCGACAGAGGTCAAAGGTTTGTGTCTGTGCCAACAAAGAACTGGAACTTTTGGGTCATCAATTTGAAAGTTCCTCATGATGCACAGGAGCATTTTTATCTGCTGTCCAGCAAACTTCCCATGTTTCTCATAATCTGGCCCAGATCCCAGAGCTCCTAAGACAAGTACAACAGATAAACCTGTCAGAAGCCTACGATGTTTCAGCGTGTCACTGAAAAGTGGCTTTGCCCACAGCTGGCTTGGTAATTGTAATCTGCTGGAAAATGTGTTCATCGTACATGTTTCCAAGTCCACTTCCACTGTGGAGCCAGGGGAACAAGTCAGAACCAGCTGACATTAATCTAGACATGTGGGAATACCCAGTATCTCAGAAGTTGGAAGTCTCCACACATAGGCACCTAGATTTATTTTGCTTATGGATTAGCATGGGCTGTGTTTTGGTCTGTTCCATTTTTAAACAGAGACTTTGCTTTTCAAAACTGGAAAAGCAAAATAGAAGCTCTGAGCTCAGATCTTAGTTGGAAAGCTAAACCAAGTAACTTAGACCAGTGGTATTGGGCTTCTATTTTAAAGGAGGAAATGAGGATGTTTTTGCAAATGAAGATTCTGAATAATCTAGATAAACTGTCAAAGAACCTGCTGAACTAAGGTTTAGCTAAATGAAGCAAAGGCAATGGGAATAGGAAAATGATCAAGAAAAAGATAATGAATTGCCTTCTGAGACTTAACATTTTGACTATGACAGTTGGGCCTCATGGCAATTCTGAGACTGCTCACAAGTTTATTATGCATTAGTTGAGAAGAGAATACTTCAGGAACTTGAGCTACTGCAAACGCCTAGGGCATGGCAGAGGCATGGTCCAGATACCAGAAACTTCAGTGTGCACCGAAGCATGGTTCTCTTAGCACAGGAGAAATTGGGACTTCATTTCAAATATCTTATTTTTTTAAATGGAGACTTGTACAAAATGCAAGAGATTTTTCCCTCCTAACTGTGTATACTCAATTCTAAGTGACAAAAGTGCTACCATCATGACTTGTTTCTTTTTTTTTTTTTTTTTGCGGTACCGGGGATTGAACCCAGGGGCATTCGACCTTCGAGCTACACCCCCGGCCCTATTTTTTTATCCTTTATTTTGAAACCAGGTCTCACGAAGTTGCGGAGGGCCTCACTAAGTAGAGAGAGAGAGAGAGAGAGAGACGGGGGGGAGAGAGAGAGAGAGATCTGAGGCTGGCCGCGAACCCCCGATCCTCCGGTCTCCGCCTCCCAAAGTACTGGGATTATAAGCGTGCGCCACCACACCCGGTGCATGATTTGTTTCTTAATGTAAAACCAAGTGACTTCAAGACCATACAACCTTGTTAGGCAGAATAATTTACTATTTATCTATTTAATGATGGTGGTTTTTTCTACAAGGAACTGCGGAGTACTTCCCATTGATAAATTTTCATGTTTGTCTTTTCAATACTGCTATCTGACTTTAAATGTTATACTTCAACATTGGAAGGGAAAGGAAAAAAGTTGAAAACTCTTTGTTGCTTTGACAGCTAATTTCCTTGGGAAAGTTTTCACTCTTAAATGACTGGCTATGTATATTGCACCTGGTAGCATCTAAGCTGTTGGATTCAGTTCATCAGATAGTACATCTTCAATTTATATTTGTAGTTGCTGTCCATTCTGAAAATCATTGTACCTAGGCACTTACCTGGGCAAGAGCATGCAGCTTGTATGCATATCTTTCCCTATTACTCTTCCAATGATGGAAATATTATTTATCCCCTATATTTACTTTAATTCCAAAATTATATTATTTATCCCCTATATTTGCTTTAATTCCAAAATTATGGCACAGAAGAAAATCAAATAGCAATAGTATTAAAATGCAAAACTAAAAAGCAATTCTTCTGCCAACTTTGTCCTTATAATAGGTAAAGATTTTTAACTACTTTTTGTTTTGATTTCTATGTTTATATTCACAACACTAAATTACATATGTATAGATCAATTTATTAATTTGTCAATTTTAGACTTATTTACACCTAAATATGAAAGATGATGAATCTAGCCCTATTTCAATCTCTCCTTTCATTCTTATTCTGTTATTTTCATTCTAAGTTCTTACGGAGGTTAATTATCCAATGGTCACATAACACAACATGTTTCTGTTTCTTGACCCAGTAACTTCAGAGTCCACTGACATCACAGTATCGTAGATGATGAAATCAATGCAAGAACGTCTTCCCTCTCTTCATCTTTCCCTCCCAACTTCAGTTGCTTGTACTTTTGCTTTACCATTGCCAAAATTTATTTTATGTGTTCTGCTCTGTTAATGTAATGAAGCTTTTTACTTTAAATTGATTGAAAACCAATAAGCACTATTTTCAATGTGTTTGCATTTACAACCCCCAAATAGTGTGATTGTATTTATAGAAAAAGATACGTGATCCCTGCTGTTAAGCTCTTCACTTCAATAACAATGTTAGAAGTTTCAAAGTCAAATGAAGAGTTTCTTGGTATATACTTTATAAGAGATATAAAGTCATGCCAAATTTCATATTTGGGCCATACCTTTCTCTTTCTTTCTTTCTTTCTTTCTTTCTTTCTTTCTTTCTTTCTTTCTTTCTCTTCTTGTGATACTGGGGATTGAACCCAGGGGAATTTTACCTCTGAGCTACACCCCCAGCCTATTTTATTTTTATTTTAAAATAGGGTCTCACCAGGTTGATAAGAGTCTAACTACTTGCTGAGGCTGGCCATGAACCTGCAATCCTCCTGTCTCAGCCTCCCAGGTACTGGGATTACAGGCATGCACACCACGCATGGCCTGGGCCATACTTTCTGGAACAATGTTTTGTTTTCTTTTATACAGGAGATGGGGAAGAACAACATACCCAAACTATTCCCCAGATATGCCATTAGTAATTGTCCTGATTGTAGCTCATTCTTGCTTTCTGGCTTTTGCATCAACAGAATGGCTGAACACTTCTAAGAAAACATAGCTGTCTCTCCCAGTATGACTGACTTGTGGACATTCTCAGGGTATAATCTTCTCTTTTGGGGTCTATATTCACCAATATAATCCGATCTATAATCTTTTTCCTAGGAACTTATCAAAATGATGTCTAATCTACTGGTGGATCCTGTGTTACTCTGGGTTCTTTAAAGAAACAGAACCAAATTGGATACCCAACAGAACAGATGGTATAAGTTCCAGTCCCAGTCCAAGTCTGAGAAGTCTGAGTCCTAAGCCAGGAGAAGACCTATGTCTCTGCTCAAAGATCACCATCTGAGGCAGAAAAAGCAAATTCTCCCTTGCTCGAGCTTTAACAAATTGGGTGAGGGCCACCTACAGAAGGGAAAGCAATCTGCTTCACTCAGTCTAATGATTCAAATGTTAATCTTATCCAAAACCACCATAATAGACACATCCAGAATAATGTCTATCCATATATCTGGGCACTCTAAACAATCACAGATCCCTTTCTCATTTTCAGTTCCATTATATCTTTGGTGACAATTCCATGGGATTTTGGAAGAGAGGAGAGATCAACAGAGTCCCTCCTTTTGAATCAGAATCATTGCCAGCTTCCTGGAGTTGGAGTAATAATGAACAGAATCATTTATTCTCCTGGATAAGATTTGCTTGTGTTCAACCCATTCCCTCCTCTCCTTCCATTCCCTCCTCTGTGTCGAGGGGCTGGAAACCACATTCTTCAAACTCTTGGTGGCTGGTTCCTATTAAATTCTGCCAGTAGGAAGCCAGTGGAATCGCATGGACATAGAGTGAGGATATCTTTTTGCTTCTGGCTGCAGCAGGACTAGTGGCCAGCAATCGCAGGCGATGGCGGCATCTATGATCTTTTTCTGTGTCTGCAGATCTGGGAATAGCAGGAAGTAGAAGTGGGGGGTGACAGATGCCCATGGGTCCCAGTATTATTGATCCTCTATAACAAATGCAAATTTCTAGACTCTGGGTAGTGCCCTTTACTCTTCTACTCAACAAAATATTATAACCAATTTCTTGTATTAGGTTTACCTCTGTTTGTAATATTCAGAGCATTTCTGTTTCTCTGACTGGACCGTGACTGATATGCTAACATTATATTCTTTGCCTTTCTTTGAAATGATGTGACAAATCTTTAAATTGCAACATCAGTTCAAAAGAAAAATTAAAGTAAGAGATGATCATTAACTTGTATTTAATGTTTGCTTCTTCCTACTCACAATAACCCTGAAGGAAACATTATTATGCTCATTTTATGGATGATAACACAGGCTTGGTTATATTTACTTGACCCAAATCGCATGGTACAAATTGACTTCTAATTCAGATTCTGCTCCTCTCATCTGAGTAAATCGTATTGATATTTTATACAAATCCTAAGAACTGATGGCACTGAATAACTGGAAATCTCCTTTATACTGAAATTTCCTTTGTCAAAGGAGAAGCTGTCTAATCACTTTATATTCTTAGACTTTGGAAAAATTACTGGCCTTTGTCTAAAATAACCCAGAATAAAGGCTTCGGTAGACCTCTCTCAGACAGACAATTCACATACTGGATAGGTCACTACTTGTTCTAATACTTTTTAGTGGTTATTATCTCTTAATGGCATGGTTTCTATTTCTATGGTCAGAATACTAGATTTAAAAAATCTCTTCTTGGAGGAGTTTTCTCTTTCCTTTCAAGTGTTAAGAGAAGGGAGGTAGGGAGGGGACACACTGGCCCCTCATCACACAGTAACACCACCATATGCCACTAAAGTATGCAAACAATTTTCACCTGCTCCTAGGTTTCAGGTAATAAAGACAAGCCGAGGCCTTGCTTAAGCCAAGCTAGGAGGACATTTCCTAACTGAATATCCCCCCACCAACAATAGAGGAAAGAATTTAGCTTAGGGAAGGTTTATTTTGGGGGAAAGCCTTTTTGAAAATTAAATTCCAAGAAATTACTAAGCATATCTTCTACTTCCAAGAATTTAATGTGACAGATTTTACAGACTGCCACCTTACATTTGGGCTGTGATGGGCCAGAAAGATTGTTTTTAAGTAAATATATCTTATAGTATGGAGGTCCCTAAAAAACTTAAAAATACAACTACTATATGATATAGCAATCCCACTTGTGGGTGTATATCGAAAGGAAATAAAACAGGTATGTTGAAGAAACATCTGCACTCCTGTGTTTACTGCAGCACTATTTACAATAGCTAAGAAATGGAAGTGACCTAAATGGCCATTAATTGAAGAATGAATACAGAAAATATAACAAAGTGTACACAGTGGAACACTAGTCAGCCACAAAAAGAACCCAATACTGTCATTTGCAACAATTTGTATGGAACTAGAAATCATTATGTTAAGTGAAATAAGCCAGGCACAGACAGATAAACACCACATGAGCTCGCTTATATGTGGAATCAGAGAAGTTGATCTCATGGAAGCCGAGAGTCAAATGGTGGTTACCAGAGGCTGGGAGACTGAGGGAAGGAGGTATGGTGAAAGGTTAATCAATGGGTACTAAGTTATAGCTATATGTAAGATGTTCTGGTGTGTTATATTGCACAGTAGGGCAACTATAGACTATAATAACATACTGTACATTTCAAAACACTAGAAGCAAGGAGGTACTCAGTTTTCACCGTAATGAAGTCATAAATGTTTGAGGAGATAAATATGTTTAATCTTATTTATTTATTTAGTCATGACAAATGATTTAATTTTTTCCTGTTAGTGTTAAAGGAGGGAGAAGGCAATGGTAGACTTTGGAAAGAGGAAAATAATACTTGCTTTAGTAAAGGAGGATATATACAATGATTATCATTATCTCAAACTCTATCTGTTCCCAATGGCTGAACTGATAAGAGAACATTCAGGTGAATATTCTCAGCCCTTCATAAAGGGCTGAGAGAAAAAGAGAATGAGCTTGTGAAACCAAAGTTTCCCAAATAGTTCAATATTTTTGGAGGAAGAAGGTAGAAAACATTGTATTTCTGATTCCACTGAGAAATGACAACCATCACATGACTTGAAACATTACATGACAACATCAGAGAATCATGGTATTTGTGTTTGGGTAATCTTGATTTTACTTAATAATGGCCCCAAATTGCAAGAGTATTAATGCAAAGATGGCACTGGTGAATAAAGCATGGAAGAATCGATTAGCTCTGGTACTGTGTGCCATGCTGCAAGGTACATAGGGAAAAACTGAGTATATCTAGAGTTCAATACTATCTGCTATTTCAGGCATCCAGTAGGGGTCTTGGGACGTACCCTCCTTGGATGAAGGGGAAGTAGTGTACTCTGAGAACACAATTCCTTAGGATCACTGCTTTGGCGCTGACTCTGTGGTGTCTGTACAGTCTACTTCCAAATGGTTTCTTCTGGGGATCCAATTCTCATTTGTTTCACCCTAATTCTGACCTTATCATACCCTGTCTTGGTTTAATATTTTGATATTTTATTCACCATGGCTTTTTTACATTAATTTTTTAAAAGTATTGGGTTGTAGTATTATTTATCTTAATTACTGAGTTTTTTGGCATCTCCTTAAGTTTTTCACTGGAACGAATACCTCACACAGCTCACCCTAGTCCTGGTCCTGACTAGCATGCTATCAGACACGCAGTAAGTATAAAAAATAGTTAAGTAAATGATCTGTGGTGAAGAAATCAATGCATCATTTCATTCACTATACAAGTATCTCTGTTATTTTTTTTCTCTCTTTCTCTTTTGTGGTACTGGGGTTTAAACCCAGGGGCATTCTACCTCTGAGCTATACCCCCAGTATTATTTTATTTTTTTATTTTGAAACAGGGCCTCACTAAATTGCTAAGACTGGCCTCAAACCTGCGATTCTCCTGTCTCAGCCTCACAAGTACTGGGATTATAGGTGTGTGCCACCACACCTGTCTCTGTTTCTCTTTTTAACTCCCTCTCCACGAACTCCCCATTGAAAAGGATAAAAAACACATGATGCACTCCAGACTCCTATTTTGACAGAGCCATCTTTCTCAATATTTTAAAATAACCTAACACATACTAGAAACTTTAATTTTCCTATTTCTTAAATCATCCAATTATAATTAATTAATTATTATCAGGACACTAAAGGCATGTGTGAGAATTTCTATTTAAAATGCAATGACATCTTAGCATATTTCTGCTTTATTCTCAAGGTAATTGTCTCTAGCTACAGCACATGAGAGCTGTCAGTGGGATGGCGTTAAGAAGCTCAGTTCCTCAAGCACACTGAAACAAGAATCTGTAAAAGTAATGCAAGGTCAGGAAAGTCAGAAACACAGAAAGGGGCATAAGGAAATCGGGACAGATTCTCCACTCCATTTGTATGTGCGTGTGTGTGAATGCATGTGTGTGCATGCTTGTGTGTATGTGTGCATACTCAATTTGATCACTACCGACAGAAGAGAAGTGCAAACTTTTAAACCTTAGTTTTAGAGCTGAAATATTTTGCCACTCAAATTTTTGAATTACTCAACTAAAATGTCTGGTTCTCAGATCTGCTTCCATATATGATGTTGGACAGGGAGATAATACGGAATGAGCTAGAAAATGAAAAAACTAAAACAGAAACAAAACACTCTGTGTGCTTCCCTGAAGGATGTAGAAGTCATATTCATTGTAAACTAAATGCATGTAAGGTGAAGGAGAAACAGTGAGACTTGAAATCTAGGACGCCAGCTTCTTCCATCATGCAGCGGTGAATTCAAGAGGGTACGGAGGAGTTCTTTCTGAATTCGAAGGTGTATTCCTCCTCAATGCCACATTCGAAGCCTCACAAGCTATTCCACTCCATTAGTATGTGTGTGCCTGTGTATGGAAATCATCTAGGGTGTGATTTCCATAAAGCAAGGCCAAGTCCCCTTGGTGATCCGAGGAGTGGACTTCCCTCTTCATTGATGCTAGCAGGACCTACCCTCTTGCTCTGGATGGCTTCTGTGTTGAAATGTGTCCTTAGAATGCATCCCTATTTTCTATTTCTTTCCCTTTCCCTTCTTTCCAAGTTGTATTCCTCCCTTTAAGTGAGAGACAGAGAAGTTTGATGACTTTCAATGAACACTAATTGAAGGAAGCAATAAAAACAGAAAACTATGTGTATATATGAGATTATACCAACATCATTCTCAGTGCTACATGGGGGGGGGGAGGCGGAGGGGAGGCGGGGGGGAGGGACACCAAGAGCTGTGTGCATGTATGTTAACACCAAACTGATACTCATTGTGATGTGAGACTACAATGCACCAATAAAAACATAAAAAAACACTAAAAAAACCAGAAAACTAAAAAATTGGACAGAGAAAGAACGAGCTGCTTGGGAGCCCCCATGCAAAACCCTCCTCTGGAAACAGCATTTCTGCAAGCCCAGCAAGGACTTTCAGTGTACTCTTTCTTCTGTCATTTCATTTTGCTTATTTGGGATTAGGCAAAAGAGAGGATATATAATGCCATTTCTGATTCATTCTGTCACAGATAAGTGAAAGGAATGAGTTTAGACCTAAATTGGAAAGTGCTTAGGATGGAGAGGTGACAGGAATATCAATCAATTTATCTATGTAGCTAATCTCAAAGTTAAAAGTGAGAAACAGCTGAGTTTCTGAGAACTCTAACAGGCAAGCTAATTTTTCCAAAATTATTTTGCAGAGCAAGTCTGATGAGAGATTAATGTGATGAGATGTAATTTCTAGTTTTCCTCCAGTCGAGATTGCGGTGTGTGGATCAGTGCAAAGATAAAGTCGCACACTAGCTGTCGTGGGGCAACTGTTCATGCTCCCTGTGTGTCTGTCTGGAGGAATAAAGTTGCTTATCAGAACTCAGAGGCATATCTGGGGTTCTAATTTAGGTACCTCAGCCACCTAGCATGTTGATTGGGAATTGTACACTAGTGAAGCTAAAACCATGGGGATTTTTATGAAATTGCATTGAATTCTTACTTGAAATTTGGAAATCATCTTTCTCTGTCTCTCCCTCCTCTTATTATCAGAAACATACATTTTGGAACTTTTACTGTTAATCCTTTGAATAAGAGATTTTTTTTCAAACTTCTCTTATTCTTCTGAAGCTACTTTTATGTCAGCAAGACACAAAATGTTATGTCCGTCTGGTAGATGACATGCTGGGGATGAGATACTTGACTAACTAGTTCCTTACTCCACCTGGAATGTGGCAGGCTTCAGTTTTATTCAATAGAGTGTACACAGCTGTCCATAAGGACACTGTCTGAGGCTGTGGAATTCAATCATTCAGCAAAAATTAATCAATCAGCCAATATTTATTAGACATCCATTCTGTTGACCATTCTGTTGATAGAACCAGGTATCTGTAATTGGTGCTGCAGTATACCACTATCCACAGAGAAAGAATTTCAACTCAAACATTTTCAATAATCTTCATGTATTCTAGCTCATTATCTAGGAGATGTTCAAAAGAGTTGACTGAGCTGTGAGAAGGTCTGTGTAAAATTGCTTTTTTATATTGTGTAAAGTGACAGATACAAAGTCAAAGGAAACCCTAGTATTAGCAGTGTCCCTACATCCCGAAGTAGAACAAAACTGAACAAACAAAATCATCAAAAGACTTTCTTTGGAAATACAGAGTTGATATCTTCAAGTGAATATATGCTTTTACTAAAAAGTAGGACAGATAAAAAAATAACAGCTGTCCTGTTGGAAGTTGACTCTGTGGGTCAACATAGTAGTAGAGCACAAAACCAAGCCCCAAAGTCCATGAGAGTCTCTGGGAAGGGTTCCCAGGAAGTGTTGTGCAGCCTGTGGGCCGAAGGCCATATTTTGGCACTTTCCATGCAACCTGAACATGTGCTAGTTCCTACATATCATACTGTCAGCCGCCTTCTATAGCATTGCCCTGCTAGACACTATTCCAGGCAGCTGGTGATTTAGACAAGTTGAGGAACTTCCCCAGTGTTGAACAGCTAATAAGAGGCAGAATGAGGATTCCAATCTTTGTCTTACTTGAAATCTATGTTTATACTCACAACACATACTTTCAATAACTTGTAAGAGCTTAAGCTACTTGACATCATGTGTGATTTTATGGAAAGACTGTTTAGATTTATGTATGGGTAAAGTGTGGTAGAAGTACTCAGAATTATGATGCACCTTTATGTGGATTTGCTCTCATTTCTCTCCCTTTTCTGTGGTCTTGAACATATTTCATTTTGTATAGTTATTACTTTGCATGTTTTTATTACATACCTTGACTCAATATTCCTGTAGGATACAGCCTGATAAATGCATGTTTAATGAGTAAAAAAAAATATTATTTCTCAAAATACTCAACTTTCACAATGAGATCACTGTCCATCGTGGTCAATATCAGGATTTTTTTTTCTAATTAGTGTTGGCCACAAGACAAGATTTTATCTTGGTTAAATGGTTAAGATAATTGCAATTTCTAATCAAACATCTGGCTCATGCAAAAGCTTCTGAAAGGGGGCAGAGATCGGTGGGTGTCGAATTCTTGACTGTGTTCTCAGCATATCTTTTTCTTTTTTTTATGGTACTAGAGATTGAACCCAGGGACATTCTACCTCTAAGCTACACCCCCATCCCTATTTTATTTTGAAACAGGATCTCAGTAAGTTGCTGAGGCTGACCTGAAACCTGTGATCCTCCTGTCTCAGCCTCCAACATACTGGGATTACAGGCATGCACCACCACGCCCATCCGTGTTCTCAGCCTATCTTGATGTTGGATAAATGCTATACTCAGTCTTTACTTCCTGAATGATCTAATCATTGTCATTACCTAAAAAATAACAAGTATTCAGTACAACTAGGTATAAGTTGCTAAGTAAGGTGATGAATGGAATTCAGGAAAACATAGTAGTAATAGTGACCAAAGTTTACTGTGTGCTGGACATTGTACCAGGTACTTTCTTTTAAGTCAGTACTGCATTGAATATTCCCACTAGTCCCATAGTCACTATCAAGACCTTATTTTTGGAACTAGGGAGCCCAACTCCCTAGAAGAAGTCAAATAGTTATTTTTGCAAGATTTCATAGCTAGTAAGAGACAGAACCTGGACTTAACCAAAAACAGGTATTCCAAGTTCCAGAAGTTTTCCTTGAATGCCTCTTAACTAGCAAATAGGTATTTTTTTTTTTGGAAAATTGTACTGATAGCCATAGCCAGGTGTGGTGGCACATGCTTGTAATCCCAGTACTTGGGAGGCTGAGATAGGAGAATCACAGGTTCAAGGCCAGCCTCAGCTACTTAGTGAGTCCCTCTGCAACTTAGTGAGACCCTGTTTCAAAATAAATAATAAAAAGTAGGGCTGGGTGTGTAGCTCAGAGGTAGAATGCCCCTGGGTTCAATCCCTAGTACCGCAAAAAAAAAAAAAAAAAGAAAATCATACTGATGCAAATAGCCATTTAAAATGACCTCTAATAATGAAATACAATTACTTTTAGCTTACAATATATAAATTCATACTGGTTTGCTAAAGTTTTGCTGTAACGCTATGCCGTACTATTCAGTTTTTATGAAAGGTGTTTCCCTTAGAATTCTATGTTGTTTTTCTTGCACAAACCACACCTACAATTCATACAATTTCCAGTTTAAGTTTCTATTAAGTGGAGCCAGAATTTAAAGATGTATGAAAAATTATTTTCAGCATAAAATCTTTCCAGAGTTCTATCATTTTTCTTAAATCTGTTTAGTTGCTTCATAAAAACCTAATCCAAGACTTCTCTTTATCAAGGTTCATCAAAACCTTTGATTTACTTCTCATAAAATTCCCTTTTTGAATGCATATTTAATAGGTTTACTAAAAAGATTTATATATGTAATAGCAAATAAAAATAACTGTCAAAAACAGACCAGGAATAAGCAGGACCAAGTCTTGATGAGCAAACTATATTCTCCAGGTGGGAGCAGGAGCGAACAGGAGAGTGGTCTAATAACCACGAACATTCAGGGTCCAAAGGCATCACAGAATGCTTTTCAGAGGCACTAGAATATTGAGTAATTGAGTCGCGTTGATTTGAGCCAACTTCTTCTGTATTACCTGTATGCATTTTTCGTTAACAAACATATCTAGCACTTATGATATGTCAGTCACAACTCTTAGTATTTTATAAATATTAACTCATTTAATCCTAGAAACTACTCTCAGGGGTACATAATATTATTATCCTATTTCATAGAAAAGAAAACTAATGTTTCAAGAGCTTACCTACCTTGCTCAGGTTGCATACCTCTCAAGCTATGGAGCCAGGATTTGATCCTAAGTGCATACTCTTAACCCTGTGCCTGCCGAACAAAAGTCATTTTATCTCCTTTCCAAAGCCTACAATCCAGAAAAAAAAGAATGCATATGATAATTATCTAATGGGTTCCAGGAGTTCACAAACATTTTCTCTTGTCATGTCTGCTAATACATGCAAATGATTTTGCAGTCAACATACGGAAAGCCCATTGTTTATAGAGTCCAGTTTCCATTTTTCTTTCTTTCCCAAATGATAATAATGAACAGGGGCATCTGATTTTCTTTGGTTAAGCCACTTTGTTTATCTCTTTAAAACCATTTTCTGTATATGTTACTATTCTTTATGGGTTCCAGGCCCCGGAGTGATAATGCACACCATGTGTGGGAGACCAGCAGGCTGGAGCACACCCTGGAAATTCTTGCAAACTTGTCCTGGAGGAGTACTTCAGTTTTGTTTTTTTTTTTATCTCTTTACCATGGATTATACACAGAAATCCCTACAACTTCCTGGGATTCTGAGTTCAGGTCATAGAGTCATTTTCATCTCCCAGTCAGACTATACATCTCAATCTGAGGCAAACTTCTTTACGTTTAATGCCACAAAAAACATTTCTCTTGTCTTTATTCTAAGCTTCTAAGAGAGGAGAAATAGATCTGAATTTTCAACATATTTCCATTGGCAATGAGTTCCTCCTCTGTGAAAGTGGTTTCAAGCCATTAGAACATATGGGTAATTGTATTAAAGAAAAATGTGTTTTAAAAGAACTTCATATTTCTTTTAAGTAGGTAATATATGCATGGTTCAAATGTCCTAAGTACAAACTTTCTATAGGAAATCTTTCTTCTAACTTTGTCCCCCAGCTACCCAGTCAATCTGGGAGGCATACATGATTCACTATTATAAGAAACATTTTTAAATATATATTTAAATGGCCTAAAGTGTGTTAATCAATAAGATGAATAACTAATGAATAAGTAAGATGAATAGTTGATGCTATATTTGAACTAAAATATTGCTTCAAAATATCAGATTTTCTGAAATCCTCTGAGCATCCTATTAACTCTGAATGGAGCTGGAAAAATAAGAATTATAACCTAATAAAATAGCATAAGTAATATTCAGTATCTGGATTATGAGAAATAACTTTGCTACTTAGAACAGGTATTAAGATATATAAATTGGAGTTAGGTGGTAGTAATTCTATAGGAGAACATAATTAAACTATATTATTTAATTCTACTTCTGAAAACTAAGCTTCATTTTTATATCTTGATTCAATTTTAACTGTAATTAGGGAACTTTTAAAAGATCACAAATACCTTTAGAATGCTGCATGAAGATGCCCGAGGATAAAAAAAAGAGCAAAAGTTGTTTCAAATGGATCAGTAACGACAACACCCATAGACGGAACCTCCCTTCCCAAGCCATAACATCTCAGAGATGTGTGATGCACCAGCAGGTCCCTTATTGAACTTAAAAACAATCACATGCAACAGCCCACAACCTCTGCACCTTCTGCAGCACATTCATCAGTATGTGAATACAGTTGGGAAGAATCTTAGATGGGTTTCAAATAAGAATGGAGATTAAAATGATATAGCCTTACACACATTTAATACTTTAAAATAAAAACTAATTTATTGTTTTGAAAAGTTATAACCCAAAGCTTCATCTATATCCAATTATAAGAAATGAAATATTGGGAGCCAACTTCTAAAACATTTTTAGAGCTGCATTTGTTTTTAATTTTGACTCATGTTCTTACAAAGTTAAGATAAAAACACTCTGCAGTAAAGGAGAGTAAAACAGCAAATGGCTTCTCAAAGAGGTCATGTGTGAATATTTTAACACTAATTTCCAAGGAAAAATATACCTGCAAGCACTTTTAGCTAATATTGTGATGTTTTGCTTATAGAATGAGTTTTGTTGAAGCATCTATGCGTTATCATTAGGCAACATGTAGAAGGCAAGGACTTTGTCCCAATTTCAAGCTGATGAGTCTCAGGTGAATCTCATCATGATGTCCATGCACACATCAAAAGAGTTGTATTTTTAATGAGCAAATATGCTAATATTATATATTTTGACTTCCCTTTGCAGGCACCATTACAGAATTGGACTATTCGATAGACTTTGCTATAGTTTGGATCTGAAACGCTCCCCAAAGGCCCATTTGTTAAAGGTTTAGTCCCCAGCTTGTTGCTATTGGGAAGTTGGAAACTTCATGAGGTGAGGCTGGTGGGAGTTATTAAGCCACTGGGGGCGTGCCCTCTAAGGCAATCGTGGGTTCTTTATCACTTCTTCTTTCTTTTCTTCCCAGGGGTCATGCAGTGAGCAGCTTGTTTACCATACACTCCTGCCTGGATGACAACAGATTGGCAATGAGGCCAACCAAGCCAAGGCTGAAACCTCTCACATGGTGAGTCAAAACAAACCTTTTCTCTTTATTAGCTGATTTATCTCAGGTGTAGTTACACCAATGGAAGTCTAAGACAGACTCGCCTGGTTCTCACTATGTATTTTCCTTTACATTTGATTCCCATAATGACACACTCCTCAGGCAGTACATGCTATGTTTACAAATATCCACTGTATAAAAGAACATCAACAGCAATAATTTATCTTTTATTTCTCAGAGAGGATGCTGAATTTCATACAAAATCCCCTCAAACGAGGTAGGTACATTTGTTGATATCTGTATACAAATGGAAATTTAACTTATAACTTGACCCTGATTCGTTATCCTAATGTGTGACAGAGGAGCAGAATTGAATTCCACAGAGAATCTCCCAAACACATTTATTGAATATCTTATCTCTTCCCACCCCACCCTGATCTTTTTGAAAATAGAATTGCCTTACGCAAAATGAGAAGACATAAATTTCATTTCCTTTCATTTCTCATACTCTTCTTAGCTCCTAGCCACTGAACAAACAAGGGAGAGGAATCAGGAGTTGAGTGTGCTTAAAGAATATACAAACTAGATTTAAAATGCCTCTGAATTTTAATGATCTGATTAGGATAATGAGTCTTGTGTTATGTTTACTATATTCTGAAAATCATATATTACTAGTGTTGCTGATTGCCATGTTTAAAATGATAACCTGGTCTGGGTTTTGGCACTGTGATGACATTTATTGTACTATGACCATCACTGTCATTATCATCATCATCAACATGATTATATAAATCACAGTTTGTATGTGTTATGTGTGACCTCCAGTTAGGCCTTGCCTGACTGAATGGTCCCTGTCTATTAACAGACAACAGTCAGGTCTATGTCTGTGTGTTCCAGCATTCAGAAGATTGTTTTTATGACTCCAACGAACTGATCTTACAATTTAGAGTCAGTAACCCCTGATGAACACTAAAGCTTCTATGATATTTTATGCAAATACATGGCTTATTTAGGATGAAACAAAAAATTAAACAAATTAAGTTAGATGAAAACAATGCAAAACAAAACCATAAATATTTAAGCACCTACGATGGTCAGGCATCCTTCTGGGTGTGGGATATTAGGTAAACAAAATCCATGCAAACACTATCTTCTTAAACATTAGGCACCACTGGGAGGAAAGGAAATGAGGGCTTTTACAGGGCCAGTGTGAAAATCTGTGCAACTGCATGGCAGATCACCTTCCCCAGGCTTGGCAGGTGGGCATCACAGAAGGCTTCATCAAGGAAGAGCTGCTGAGTTGTGCCATGAAGCCTCTGTAAGAGTTAGCTGAACTTGAGTGGATAGGGAACGAAATGGTAGTTCTAGAGGAGAAACTATTCTGTTACAGCTGCAGGGTCCATAGGAGCAGGAGAGTGAAGAATTGAAAGGTGTTCATTGTGATGAGCAAGGGGATGAGAAAGTGGTGAGAGATGGGGCTCGAAAGCAGGGCAGTGTCTTATTCAACCTGTTAGTGAATTTGGAGATTACTTTAGGAGTAATGGGAAGGAAATTAATATAATTGCATTTTTTAAAATGTATTGGTGCGTTGTAATCATACATCTTGTTGAAGTTCAGGGTGATAGAGGCATACATACACACAGTACATATTGAGCCCTCCCCAAGTTCCCACCCCATTACCTCTCCCTCCCTTCTTCCCATGCTCAGCACAGTGATTGGCTTGGATAAATTTGTGTATGTACATCTGCTCAATTCAGAGCTCCCCAAGTCGAGTTAGACACAAGCTCGTCTAAGGGTCCTTACTCTGTCGCCATCTTCCTCCTCCTGTTTATATTTTAGAAGCATGGCAATTACAGAGAAGAGAGAGCAGAACAATGGTAGGCTAACCAGTTAGGAAATAATTGGAGCAATTCCAGTGAGAGATAACAGAGGTTATGATGGCAATGATGATACATGGTTTTAAAGGTATTTACAGAAAATATACAGTTATCAATTTCCTTGGTGAATATTCAGCTATGATGAGTGTGAAGCCCGAGTATGAAACCCGAGTTCATGGTTGGCTCACAGGAAGACGCCCAGAGGAGGGAAAAAGTTGATGAGTTCTATGGTGGCAATGGTACATTTTAAGTGTTGGTAGAAAATACAAGTGGAAACCCCAGTGGACACGAAGATATCAAGGTCAGGGGCAAATCTGTGAAGAGCTGTAGGACTGGGAACCATCCACATTATAGCCTTGGAAGTTAATGGGGTTATCCAAGACAGTGTGTATAAGAGAGAGAAGCAATTCTGAATAGAAAATCAAGGGGTTGGTGAGAGGAGAGGAGCCCACAAAAGAGACTGAAGATGGCAGATCAGAAAGGTGGAATAAAATCTGAAGGGGTAAAAGAGTGGTACCAAAAAAGCCAAGAGATGGGAGCACTTCCAGAAGAGAGTGTTAGTGCTGCAGAGAAATCCAATCAAACTGCAAATGAAGTATATGCATTGCATTCAGCAACATACAGCAGTGGTAAATTTATCAATGACAGTCTCAGTGAAGAGATGTTAACAAAATCTGAATGGCAGTGGGTTGAGGTGTGGGAGGTAGAGAATGGTGGCAATACTTACAGGCAGCACTAGCAAGAACTTTGGCTGTGAACTGGAAAAGAGAAGTCAAACAAGTTCCTTTACAAAGGTACAATTCCTTATAATATCAGTTAAATATTATTTAATAGTGCACAATGTTACAGTTAAAATATAACAGGTTGTAGGGAACGTTTCAAAGCAAATACCTTTCTCTCCATTTCTTAAATATTTTGAATTTGTGCCAATGCTTAAGATTCAAAATTCTTGTTTAGCTTATTTCTTTCCAACTTATTTTATCTCTCTTAACTGAATGAAGTCAAATGTCTCTCCTAAGGGCATATTTGGCTCCACAACCATGTGGCTTTCAGCCATTTCTGTCATCAAAAACCTTTTAGATTGTTGGTTTACATAGCTCGCAAAGAGAGTACTCTTAACTGCTCAAAGGTAATTAGAGGAAGGTTTAGATATGCCTTTCACTTTCCCAACCTCTTGTTTCTTTTTGTATTGAGAAAGAATTGAATGACCTTAAAGTCTAACTAACTTAATCTTTTTGGTTCATGGGTGGGGAAATAGATGCTTAGAGAGTTACTGTATGTTCAAATATAGTGTCTAAGTCGTTGGAACACTGATCTCAAT
The DNA here is from genome assembly GCA_004027185.1 of Glis glis. Lineage (NCBI taxonomy): Eukaryota > Metazoa > Chordata > Mammalia > Rodentia > Gliridae > Glis > Glis glis. The sequence continues at coordinate 27,292 of PVJS01025493.1, forward strand.
TATTTGGCTGTGCATCCCATCTTCTCTCACTGAACATGCGCCTCTCAATGTGGATGGAGTCCCTTTCTCAACAGAACGGGAAAGTTTTAAAATATGATATAGATTTGTCTCCTCTATACTGATAATTATTAGTGTTTACTGGAAGTTTACACAAAATGCCAGACTCCTGTAGTACCTGCGTATGTGAAGGATCTCTTCAGGGAATCAGATACAAACCGCTTCACAAGAGTGCTCCATACAGTTCATTTCAACCGGAGTTTGTTTCCTTGCTAAACTAAAGCATGTTAACACTTCTACTTGATAAGTTAAGGAAGCACTTAAATACAGCTCTATAGGGATGCTAGCACAAGTATTAGGCAAATTTTTTCTAAATGTGTTGGACAACCACTTTGGCAAATACTCTAGATATTGGAATAGTTCAGTTATATGAGAAGTTACTTGACTTAAGCAGGAAATTTGATTTCTCAAAATCCATATGTTGTGGTTTTAAAAAGGTGTGTGTGTGTGTGT
>PVJS01025494.1:0-27808 GCA_004027185.1 Glis glis
GAGAGAGAGAGAGAGAGCTGAGGCTGGCCGCGAACCCGGATCCTCCGGTCTCCACCTCCCAAAGTACTGGGATTACTAGCGTGCGCCACCACACCCGGCATAATGTTGTGTTTAAAAGGAGTCAAAGCGTGTGAATGACATAACCAGGGTGCTCATTATAGGGCTAAGTGAAAACAGGTACTGTCTAAATGGTGCTTGGTTGATTGGATTAAGATTATGAGCGAGTGTTCCCTTGTCATACTGTGGACTATTTTATGGTTTCTAATGTTTTTGAGCAGCATGTGACTTTTATAAGGAAAAGTTCAAAAGGCCAGCATCACCACATAATCCGAGTCACCCTACATGTGCTTCTCGCCTGTCTCTGCTGCAGGCTCAGCTTCCAGGGGACAGGATCGTCTTCTGTCCTCTGCCATCTGATCCCTGGTATCCAGAATAGTGCTTAGCACAAAGAAAACACCTAGTGAATATTTGTTGAGTAGATGAGTGTGCGCATTAGGTTCCGGCTGCACGGTTCTGCAGGGCCTGGCTGGCCTCGCCCTCGCTCTGTGCTTTAGAGGCTGTGTGGGGCTGGCAAACTTCTTTATCCTGAAGCCTCTGTTTTCTCAAAAGGGAAACAGAAATGCACACCTCATAAGATGACTGCGAGGATTAGAAATGAGAATCGTAACCCCTCCCCCCCCCCACACACAACTGGTACCTACAAGATGACCATTGTCACTTACTAAGCTGATTCACGAAGAAAGTATCTGAACAACTCGGAGGGAAAAAGCCTCCTTTCCTAGATGGGCTGCGGGTGAAGTGCAATCATCCCTCTAGCTTATTGATGGCAAGTAGCCCTGGCTCAAGTGACAGAGCTGTCCCTCCCACACGAGGACAGAGCCCTGGATTCCTTTCCCTGTGTGCCCAGCCAGGCTCTCTGTCTATGGGAAATGGTCTTGCTTGAGTCATTTAACCTAAGTGTTTTGATATACAGTGGGATAAGGTTGGTCCACCTGGCAGGAATATTGAAGCTCAGTTATTAAACGATTGAAGTGCACCTTGCAGCTGCAAATATACACACACAGAGGGATGGCTTTTAAACGGAATTTTGGAGCCGGGTGTGGTGGCGCACGCTTGTAATCCCAGTACTTGGGAGGCTCAGACCAGAGGATCCGGGTTCACAGCCAGCCTCAGCTACTTAGTGAGGCCCTCCGCAACTTCGTGAGACCCGGTTTCAAAATAAAGAATACAAAATAAGACTGGGGGTGTAGCTCAGGGGTAGAATGCCCCTGAATTCAACTCCCAGTACCGCAAAAAAAAAAAAAAAGAAACGGAATTTTGGATGCTCATGAGGAATCCGGGTTGGAAACCCCTCAGCCTTCTGTTAGTGCTGAATCCATAAATAAATTGATACTGTCTTAGACTAAGTAACGCTGTGATATTTAGTGGCCTTTGTAAAAAGGTTATAACATACTGTTATTTAACAGAAGACTTGGGCCTAATTTCCCTCCTGGGAACCCAAAAGCACTAGGCCCAGTGACTGGGGCTGAAGAGGGATCCAGGTCCCAGCAGCAGGAGGAGAGAGCTGCCCACTGCCTCCACTTCCATCTCTGGCCCCTCGAAGACCAGGTGGGCCCAGGCCACTCCTGAACTAGGAGGCAGGGTTTACAATCCTTCCCATTATTATATTGGCACAGGCAACACAGAGACCTGGGATGACATCCAAAAGGTAAGGATGACCCAGGGAGAAGAGTTCCCCACTTACCCCAATTTTCTGAGTGTGGCTTTTATCATGGGGAAAGCCAGCGCTTGGTGTCTTTCTAAAGATAGAGCCTGCACAGTGATGCACACCTGTAATCCCAGGACGTGGGAGGCTGAGACAGGAGGATTGCAGCTTTGAGGCCAGCCTTGGCAACTTAGCAAGACCCTACTTCAAAATAAAAAGGGCTGGGGGTGTAGCTCAGAGGTAGAATGCCTTTGGGTTCAATTTCTGGTACCAAAAAAAAAAAAAAAAGAGCCATCCTGGACCTGGCATCGTGCTGGGCCTGACGTGTCATTGACTCACATAAGAAATGGCGGGCCAGGGAGAAAGGGAGAGGGCCATGAGACGGAAGGAGGGAATGTTGGGGACGAGCAGGGCATGGTGACAGGGTTGGGGGGCCACATCGAGGAAGAGGCATTGGAGAGGCCTGAGAGCCAAAGGAAGCAACCAGGCTGACAGAGACACTTGGGCATGCCAAGGCCCAGAGGTGACCATGAGTCTGGTCATCAAATGGGTATTTTGGCTGGGTGTGGTGGCGCACGCTTGTAATCCCAGTACTTGGGAGGCAGAGACCTGGAGGATCTGAGTTTGCGGCCAGCCTCAGCTACTTAGTGAGGCCCTCTGCAACTTCGTGAGACCCAGTTTCAAAAATAAAGGATAAAAAATAGGGCTGGGGGTGTAGCTTGGAGGTAGAACGCCCCTGGGTTCAATCCCCGGTACTACGAAAAAAAATGGGTATTTTGGAGTCTGAGCTGCAGGACAGAGAGGGTGAATCATGGATGCTTCCCCTCTGGATTTGAGACCGCCCTTCCTGCGCAACAGTCAGGCGTGTCGACAGGATCTGGGCTGTGGCCCGAGGACTCAGCCAGGAGGACGCGTGCCTCAAGGAAGGACAGACCCAGGACCAAGTCCCAGCACCCCAGTACTTCAGACGGGGCATGCAAAGGAGCCAGCAAGGGAGACACAAGGGTGGTCATCGATGGCGCTGTACAGAGCAGGACTGTCATGGGCGCCAGAGCAAGCCTCCTTCCCAGGAGGGAGTCGAGCAGGTCCCATGTTGGCAGGTCAGCTGAAGGGAGGCCTGGGGACCAGCCACGTGACAGAGGCCAGTGGGAACTCTGTGAGGGGGGATCCAGTGGGGGGCGGGCACAAGGCGCCTGGTTTTAGAGTTTGGGAGAGAATAGCCCGTTGGCATGCCAGGCAGACTCTTAGAATGAGGCTCGAAACACAGGGAACAGTAGGATGCAAGGAAAGGGGTGTGTGTGAAGAAGGATCTATAGGTCACCGAGCCTGCCTGGGGGCCAGGGGCACAACGCAGGAGAGGGCAGCCGAGGGTGGATGGCTTCTTCATTCTATGCAGCAGGACAGAGCCGCTGCCAGCTGTGGTGGCCGGTTGACCTGCAGGAAGGTCACTGGCTGCAAGGCCTTCCTCAATGACGGGGATAGGCCTCAGCAGGGTGGGTGGCTAGTGGTTCAGAGAGGCGGGTAGAGGGAAATGACTAAGCTTTGAGAGATGAGGGCACACATGCAGGAAGCCAGGAGGTTTGGGGCTTAGCCTGGGTGCCCCTGAGACCCAGGTGCCATGGGCGTGGGAGTGCTCCCCGGTTCAACTCTCTAGTTGTTGTGTAGTTTTGCTTGCTGTCATTTAGGGGCAGGCTCAGAGCAAGCAGATAGCTCAGGTATTAGTCCTGGGAGCCAGCCAGGCAAGTGTAGGGGGATAGGGAGAGGTGAGGGATGGGGTGCATGGGCGTGATCCCACCCCAGCAGAGAAGCAGAGTAAGATGGGAAGTAGAGGCATGTGCATGCAAATTTGTGTGTGTGCATGCATGTTTGTGTGGGTGTGTGTACATGTGTGTGCTAGAGGTGGCTGCTAATGAAGAGAGGGGAACAGCAGCAGGCTGGAGCTTCCACGCGGCCCTGTGCAAGTGAACTTGAAGTCAGGGGGTGTGGGGAGGGTGAGGTGCTTGGACGCAGATGTGGTGTGGTTATTGAGGACGAGAAGAATGAGGACATGACTGGGTAGTGATGCTGGAGTGAGACTGGTGGGAGGCCAGGGCCACCCGTGTGGGTGCTGGAGGCTTCAAGAATGGACACAGGATCGCCAGGTGGGAGGTGCATACCTGTAATCCCAGCTACTCAGGAAGCCTAAGCAAGAGCATCCCAAGTTTGAGGCCAGCCTGGGCAACTTAAGGAGACTCTGTCCCAAAACAAAAAATAAAAAGGGCTGGGGATGCAGCTCAGCTTAGAGTGCCCCTGGGTTCAATCCCTAGCACTGAGAAACAATGGGCATGGAACCTGGGAACAGGAGGACGGCAAGGGGCTGAGCCTGTGGTGGGTGAGAGGTATCTGGGGGGGGGCGGGGATGGCCGCCTCAAGAAAGTGCAGAGTTCAGTGGCATGACATTATGGGAGCTGTCTTGTGAAGAAAGGGGCCAGGGAAGCCAGGCAGTGCCACCTCAGTGCGTCCAGGGAGTGCTGAGGTGTGAGTGCAAAGATGGCTTAAGGGTATGGGGATGTAATGCCAGTTCTTAGGAAACACCGTCCAGGCATCCCCTACGTTTGGTTCCTATTAAGGGTAGGCTTGAACTGGGTGTGGTGGTGCACGCCTATAATCCCAGTACTTGGGAGGCTGAGACAGGAGGATCGCAGGTTCTAGGATAGCCTCAGCAACCTAGTGAGACTCTCAGCAACCTAGTGAGACCCTGTTTCAAAACAAAAAAGGGCTGGGGGTATCGCTCAGAGGTAAAATGCCCCTGGGTTCAATCTCCGGTACAAAAAATAAAATAAGTATGCTTGGCATGTAGCAATTTTGTTAAAAAGAAAAATAAGATTGTATTAGCCAGCTCCAGTTGCTACAACAAAACACAACAGACTGGGGGCGGGGGGGGGGCTTACACAACAGACTGCATTTCTTAAGATTTTTTGGAGGCTAGAAGTTCCAGGTCAAGTTCCAGCAGGGGTTGGCTCCTGTGAGGGGCTCCTGGCTTATTTGGCAATAGTCTTTTCTCTGTGTGCTCATATGGAGGGGGTGGGGAACCCTTGAGCTCTCTGGTGTCTCTTCTTACAAGGACACTGATCCTATTGGAACAGAATGCCACCCTTGGAATCTCATTTAACTGTAATTGCCTCTGGATAGTCCTTATTTGCTAATATAGTCATGTTGGGGGTTAGGGCTTGAGTCTATCTGTACTGGGGGGGGTTGCACAATTCATTCCACAGCCGATACCTACTGAATGAAATAAACGCTGGCTTAGAAGTCAAGTGGATTTGGGTGGGATCAAGATAAATAGAAGGTATAAGCTAGAATGGCTGTGGACCACCGGCCTGCAGCCCTGGAGCCTGCCCAGCTGTGACCCCTGCCCCGCAGGTGGTGTTTGTTTTAATGGGACAGGATGAGCATTTTGATGCCACTGGGCACTGCCATGTTCTGAACAGCTGAGGGCTGGCCTTGCTGGAGTCCAGTGCCAGGGTGAAGGCTGCTGACAGCTCTGCCTCTTCTCTGTGGACATCCTCCACTCCCACCTCTGGGCCTGAAAAACTCTCTGGAGTCACCTTGTCTAGCAGGGTGGCCATGAGCCACTTGGAGACTGAGCACTGGGAGTGTGGCTGTGCACACTGAGACAGGCTGCAAGTATCAGATATTTATTTCAAAGTCTTATCGCAGAGGAATCTCATTAACACCTTAAATACTAGCTACACACTGAAAGGTACTTGTATCTGCTGGGTTAGGTTAAGTGTGTTGCTAAAATTAATTGTTACTTGTTACCTTTAAACAATGTAGCTACTACAAAAGGTAACATTACAAACGCGGCTCCTTTTCCTCTATAGCACTATCTTCCTCAGGGTGGATGCCAGCTCAGGCCTCAGATGCAGCAGTCCAGCCTGGGCGCGGGCCTCTCCCAGAGCCTCCAGCAGGAAAGGCCCGCCCTTGATCTTCCCGACGCCCCCTCTGCTTCTCCAAGCCATTACCACCGCCAGCGAAGGGACCCTACCTCTGAGGCATGTGGACTCCTTCCACATTCAAATCACCTGTCACTGCCCCATCCAGGCCGTCTCTGCCCAGCCCCCTGAGCTCAGTGTGCTGGTTAATTAAGCGTCCCTGGGCCTGGCTCTGCCGCCTGGGGTCTGCCCTGTCCAGAGGTGCAGATCCAGAGAGCTATCCCTAGGCGAGGCCTGTGGGAGGCAGCTGGTTGTCCAAGCACCCTGACTCAGGGCTTGCTTCTTAAAAAGACGTTTCCTTTTACTGTTTTCTTGGCTGCAACAGCCTTCTATTTCTTGTAAGTAGTCACGCATCAGGAACTGAGAGGACGTCTTAGAAGTTGCAAAATCCCATGCACTTGGTCTGTGGAGAGGCGTTGGGATGCACGACCATCCTCTGTAGACTTGACTGCACACGGCAGGACCCCGGCTCCACTCCCCGCCCCGCCGATCCCCCCATAGCCCTGAAGAACAGCTCCACGTCATACAGCTGGGCAGGGCGGGAAGGTCCTGGAGCCCCAAGGTCCCGTGGGAGCAGCAGGGCAGCACGCAGGCCACCGGAACCTAGAACACGCGGCCCCTTTAAGAGGCGCGGCCGGAGGGGGCAGTGACGTCTTAGGGCGGAGGGCGGAGTCTGCGCGCAGCCGCGGCGCAGGGGACGGGGCGGGGAGCGCGGAGGCCCGCCTGACTGACTGACAACAGCTGGTCTAGGAGCAGCCCCGCCCCTCCCGAGCAGGCCCCGCCCCACCAACGGGAGCAGCTGCTGCGCGAAGACCCTGCCCGCCCCGCCCACCAAGGCAGACCCGCCTCGCCACGCCCATTTTAGACCCCGCCCCAACAAGCTCCGCCCCCGCCCAGGCCCTGCTCCAGTACACAGGCCCCACCCCCGCAGGTCCCGCGCCCTGCGCAGGCCTCGCCCCGCCCCTCCTCAGGCCCCGCCCCTCCTCAGACCCCGCCCTCCGCGTAGTCTCGCCCCGCCCCGAGGGCGGGGCCTGGCGAGCCCGAGTCCGCGGCGGTGGCTGCGGGAACTTTCCCGGCGGGTCTAATGGCTGCGCGCGGGCCGCTGTGAGGCGCGGCGGCGAGCGGGCGCGGGGCCGCGGAGCAGCGAGGAGCGAGGATCGCGAGGCCGGAGCCCCGGCCAGGCCCGGCCCGACCCGCCGAGCCCGCGATGCGCCCCGGGGCCGCCCCCCGGCGCAGCTGACGCCCCGCGGCCCCGCGGACCCCGGCCCGATCGGCCCCGCAGGAAGCGGCCGCCGCCGCCCAGCCCAGTGCCCGCGCCGCCAGCACCATGGCGGGGAAGGCGGCCGCCCCGGGCACCGCGGTGCTGCTGGTCACCGCCAACGTGGGCTCGCTCTTCGACGACGTAAGTGCCTCGCTGTCGGCGGGGAGGGCGGCCGGGTCGGTCGGGAATCCCGGCCCCCGGCCTGACATCTCCACCTCCAGCCGGGCCCCCGGGGCAGGAGACTCCGGACCTCAGTCCTGATCGCCGGGCTGCGGACCCAGACCAGGAAACCCTCAGATCCTGGACCCTGACACCCCCCTCCCAGCCAGGGATCCCGGGCCACTCCAAAACCCCGGATCCCGGATCCTCACCCCCCGCTGGGACCCCAGGCCAGGAATCCCTCGGTTCCCAGACTCCAGCCTCACGGGACCAGGAAACCCCCAGACCTGAACCAGGAAACCCCCAGATCTAGGACATCCCTACCCCCAGCCGGGGACCCAGGGCCAGGAGATCCCCACATCCCAGACCCAAGGCCTGACCCCTGAGCTGGACCCCCTAGCCCCGGATCCCTGAGCCCAGAACTTGAAGACCAGTCCCAGAACCCCTGTCCTAACTCAGACTCCAGAAACCCAGTTTGTGGACACCAAACCTCCCACCCCGCTCAAGTTCTGGTTCCCTAATCTGATGCCAGTACTCCAGTGCTGTTCCTTGATCCCCAACCCTGGCCCTGAACCCCAGAACTGTGGTTACTAGAACCACAAGTCCTGACCCTCAAACCCTGATTTCTGAACCCTGGCCTCAAACCTCTGTCTCTGTTCCCCAAACCCTGAATCCTAACCACAAATCCTGATCCCGGAACTCCTGACCCTGAATCTTGGCCCCCAAGCTCCATCCCCTGGCCCCTGTCTCCCTGGGTGCCTGAGGTGGTGTAGGGTGCGCTCATTTTGCCCGGTAACTTGTGATCTCCTTCTCAAATGAAGGAATTCTGCTGAAAGCCCTGGAGCACTTCATATTCCTTGTTTATTCAAGAAAAAGGTGCTGAGAAGCTCATTCAAGGTAGAAGCAAGTTGGCGACTACCTAAGGCCTTTGCCATCCAGGCCCCCCACCAATCTCAGTCCCACCCAGGAACCCAGAGCCCATCTTGGAGGCAGGAGGGAGCCGAGGCCCAGGGTGCACTGGGAGCTCCCCGGAGCAGGCCGAGGCTGACCTAGTTCGGTGTTTCAGCCACGGTGCCACCCCACTGTTGGTACTTGCGCTGCCAACCCAAATAAAGCAGAATGCGGCTCCAAGTGGCATGCTTGTTTAAGAAGGAAGGCTAATGTCACAGATGGAGCTGTGGAGCCACGTACTCCCTCCCTCTCCAGGTGAAGAGTTGGGGCAGTGCCAGGGCAGGGAGGTGTGTGCTGCGGATGCAAGCCTGATTTAGATTTCAGGGGATGTTCTTGTTTCTTTGCTGGTAGCAAGCATGGGTGAAGAGTTTCATTAAGCGAATTCATGCACACACTGGGTTTGGTTTTTCTTAGTAAAGGGCAGGCACTATTTTTGTGATATTTAACTTCCAAGTGCCTGTGTGTTATACTTACCTGCTCGCAGTGCCCTGCCTCCCCTCGGACTTTGTTATGGGCAACTTGCAGTAGTTTCATGTGCGATCATTCTCTACAACAGAGCCTGTATGGGTGTGTGCCTGTATATTTAGCATTCTATTCTAGGCTTTCCAGTAACATGTCACTGTAACATGGTTTTGTTCAGATGATTCAGATCCGTTAGCTGTGGCTTCAAAGCCTCAGAAATGTCAGGAAAATTAAGCATGGTGGGGCATTTGGGTCTAAAGGGAAAAGAATTTTGCTGTGCAAACATTCTTTCCAGTAATCTTTGATTCTGAGTTCTAGCATCTTTTGTTGGGTTTTAACTGTAGACACATATTTCTCTCTATTGGTATTAAAACCGGTAACTTAATTCGCTTTCGCTTAGTGATACCTTGTCTCTGAATTTTTGTTTTTCTAAACGCTATATGAAATTTTGCATTAGGTTTGCCTCTGGAAGGAGCATTGGTTGTAGTAGATAGTACATGGGCTAATTCTGCAGGGTGACTTGAGATTCAAGGCCACGTGGGAAAGCTTCAGTCTCTTTCTTTCTGTGTGTGTGTGTGTGTGTGTGTGTGTGTGTGTGTTACTGGGATTTGAACCCAGGAGCATTCTATGGCTGAACTACACCCCCAGCCCTGATTATTTTCTCTTTAGTTTTGAAAAAAACCCATCTCACTAAAGTTGTTGAGGCTCCTCCTGTCTCAGCCTCCCTAGTGTGGGGATCACAAGCATGCGACACCATGCCTGGCACATCTGTCTATTTCTTAGTGTATGGAGGTCTGTCCTCGGGGCGCCCCCCAGTAGCCTGGTAAGGCAGGGTCTCCCCTGCATTTCAGGGCCCCCTCCCTTGGTGGAGGTTTGGGTTATGGTGCTTGTTGGCTAGAAGCCCGACGTGTGAAGGCAGTGAGTTCTCAAGTGAAGGAAAGTTTCATTCCTTGGCTTAAACTCAATGTCAGTGACTATTTGCCTTCACGCCACATGTATGCATGCTGACAAACCCCCTCTGCAGGTGTTCAGGCCTGTGAGGAATTCGGTCTTTTCGGAACCCGGCTCTGATCTCTCGCCCTGGTTTTTCCCAGGGAGTCTGGTTCCCAGGAGGAAGGTGTCCAGTTCGAAATAGACATGCTGACTGTGAGGCCACTTTTCCTTTTATGCACAAGTAATAGGTAGTTTGCTTCTGCTTTTGCACTTTTGAAAGTCTCCCTCCTCCTCTCCACCCAGAGATGACCCATCTTAAAACACCGCGTATGTAATTTTTTTCTGGTGCTGGGGATTGAACCCAGGGCCTTGCCGTCTGAGCACAGGCTCTACCGCAGCGCTCCACCCCCTGCCTGCGTATGTAAATCTTAATCATGGCTTTGCCCTCAACACCGTGGGATCTCCGGAACATCTAGTTAGTCTGCTTCTCCTCCTCAGCACTGCCGGCACCCTCACGGCCCGCTGCGTGGCATGGCTGCAGTTACTGTGCTGTCCCGGCGAGGGCTCCAGGTTGCTTGAGCCCTTTGATGTCACAATGTTGTTGTACATATCTTACAAAACACCAGTCCTCAGACTGTTACCCTCACATTCTTAAAAATTATGGAGGACCCCAAGAGTTCTCGTTTTTGTAGGTTATAGTTACCAATATTCACTGCATTAGAAGTTGAAACTGAGAAGTTAAGCACAAGAGTGTCTGGCACCTGCTGCCTTAGCGGGCAGACGGGTGGGTGGTGGCATACCACATGCCCCTGGCAAGCCCCACCGTGCCCTCAGGCGAGGGTGAGGAGAGGGAAATCATCCCATAGTATTATGAAATTGTTTTGGCCCAGTCACTCTCGAAGAGGTGTCCTCCTGTCTGCGGTCAGGCCGTCCTTCTTGCTTGCTGGCAGCCTCTGAGCTGGGGGGTCCCTCCTCTTCTTCAAGGACTTTTTGCTATCGTCTTTACCAGGGTAGAAGTCACATGCCGTACACCTCACCTAGTTAAAGGGTACATTTCAGTGGTTTTTAGTACATTGACAGGGTTGTATGACGATTACCAGTCAATTCTAAAGCATTTTTGCAAAGAAGCCCAGTGCATTAGCATTACTCCCGATCTCCCTGAAACCCAGCCCGTGCCCAGCCCCAGCCTCCTCTCCTCTCTGGGGATTTGCCCATTCTGGATTTTTAGGACAAGTGGACTCACAGTGCGAAGCCTTTTGCTCCTTCTCTCACTGAGCAAGGTGTGTTCAGAGATCATCCATGTTGTAGCACGCGTCAGTGCTGCGTCCCATTTTATGGGTGGCGAATACTCCGTTGTGTGGGCCGTTTGGCCTTTTGGCAGCTGTGAATGCTGCTGCTGCTGCTGCTGTGAACCCTGGTGCATGAGCCCTCGTGGATGTGGGGCGTGTGCCTCGTGGAACTGCCGGGCCTAGTAACCGGGCCTTGCCTCTGGAGGAGCCGACCGTCTCCGCGGGGCTGTGCCATTCCCATTTCCACCAGCGGTGTCCCGTTTCTCCACATCCTCCCCAGCGCTTGGTGCTCTGTCTTTCTTCCAAGACCTTTCCCCTGGCTTCCCGACACCCTGCATTTGGTTCTCCGCACCCCACCTCTCTGCGTGGGTGTGCCTCGCAGGCTGGCTGCCCTTCCCTGGCCACCCTCCCTTCCTGGGCCTCTCCTTGGTTCCATCTTTCTGCGTTATGCGCAGAGTCGCAGTGGGGAGAGCAAGGCAGGAGTCCAGGCGCCCCGTGCAGAGGCCGGCACTCTCTCGCAGGGGTCGGAGCTTTGTCTGTCTGTGCAGTTGGCTCCCCTGGCCCCCCACCTCCCAAGTCTGGCCTTGTGGCTGGGGCCCGGCCGGGGGTGTCTCAGCATTCTCTTTTTTTTTGGCATTGCTGCCTCTGCCCTGAAATTGCAGTAGACTTTCTCTGTGAGAATTATGGTGATATTTCTGATTCTATAAGACAAGGAACCTGCCCGTCTCCTGGGATGGTGGGATCAAGTGCAGCCGTGTTCCCAGCCCTGCTGCAGACCTTCCCCACACTCCATCTTCACTAGGTGTCAGTGTCATGTGGGATTAGAAGTAAACGGGACAGTCATCTGCTTCCCTGTGGCTCATGCCCCTCCGCCCTGCCCGACCCAGGGACTCCAGCCACGCTCCGCGCTGTCACCAACCGGCCTTTGAGTGAGACCCTGCTCCCAGGCTCGCCTGCCAGCCTCCTTGTGTCCTGTTTCCGGCCCTCTAGAGGTGCCGAGGGGTCTGGGTGCCTGCAGGTGGTTTGACATATAAATTTTTCTTGAGCGTTGAGGTAAGCACTGAGGGAGAGCTGATGGATGGCCCAGTGAGAACAGCTGCACAGGGAGCGTTTGTGTCCACGCTGTCCACCCAGAGGCCCACAGAAGTCTTATTCTGCAGGGGGTCACTAAGAAGTGCCTTCTGAGAGGGCATGGTGGCGCACACCTGTGATGCCAGTACTTGGGAGGCTGAGACAGGAGGATCACAGGTTTGAGACCAGCCTCAATAACTTAGTAAGGCCCTCAGCAACTTAGAATGTGTTTCAAAATTTAAAATGTGCCTTCTGCACAGGGTTTGGGTTCTGTGTGTCCTCACAGTGTGGTGGCAGGTGGAGCAAGGGAGGGGCCGTGCTGCCCCTGGGGTGGCCTCTGCTTGGTTTTGGGGCAGGAGGCCCATGCTAGGGATGTGCCCATGGAGTTGTTGGGTCTGATTCGGAAGTTACAGAAACCCACACCCAGGCCTGCTAGCCAGTGTCCTCTGGGAGCTCCCTGTCCCGGGCGGAGGGGTGGCGGTAGGAAGGCCTTGACCTGGTGGGAGAGATGTGGGAAGCAGAAGGTGAGGGTGGCTGCTTAGGGGCGGGGAAGCCGGCTACCAGGAGCCCAATGACAGTGGCGAGAGGGGCAGGTTCCCCTGCTGGGGACTGGGTTCTGTCCTGGAATGGCCTGAGCGTGTGGTCTTTGCCCTGCTGTCCGTGTGCTCTGCGAGGACAGCCCCACTCATGTTGGCGAGTCCCTGTGATGGGTGAACACCAAGTCAGACAGTGGTGGGCCCTGGGAGCACAGAGGTGGCAGAGGAGCACACAGGCCTGTCCCCTGGGCCAGTGCAGGGGACTAGCTCCACCTTCCCTTCTCACCTCAGTTAATGGGGACACGTGGCTATCTCCCACACTGATGACTCTCCAGAGGCCCGTGGCCTGCGCCTGCTCCAGCCAGGCCCACGGTACTGGGCTTCCTCTGAGAGTGCAGGGGGACTCCAGTGCTGGCTCCTCCTGTAGGTGCCCCTCCTTTCCTGAGAGCAGATTGGGGGGGTGGAAAGTGTCTGGGGCCACGCTCTTCGAGGGAGGGCAGTTCTGAGCTGGTCCATCCCAGCCTGACCTGGAGCCCCTTGGAGGTGTGGGACCCCCATCAGACAGATGTGGCAAGAAAGCTCTCGGGGCTCTACTGATGACCGAGAGTGAACATCCAAAATGCGAAAGCGACCTGAGGCTGTTGAGCTTTTTTCAGAAGAAGAGAACTTTAATCCAGAAATGGAGATTAAAGAGCAACTTAAGTACATCGAGGCTGGAGGATGGTGGGCCACCCGCGTGTCGCTGCATCCCCGCGGCTCTGTGGGGGGCCGGGCTCCTTACTGTGGGTCCTGAGCTCACGGTTTCTGAGGTCTTGGGTCTATTTTGTGAGCATCTGTTTGGGACTTGTGACTGTCATCCCAGGTCCCTGTGTCACACGCAGTTCCTGCCTCTGCCCGGCCGAGGTGACGAGTGTCTGTTTGTAAAAGGTTGTTTGGAGAGACGGGCATGGCACTGGAGGAACGTCCACTGGACCCTGTTGTATGTGGGGTGTTGGTGCTGTCGTGCAGGCCGCTCAGGTGGCTGTGTCATGCGTGGATGTGACCTGGATGCTGGGGCAGCGGGCAGGGTCCCTGGCAGGGGCTCTGAGTGGGCTGGGGGCCCTGGCTGGTGGTGCACCTAACCCTAACCCTCCAGGCTTAGAACACTGTCTCTGGCTTCCTTTTCCCTGAGCGAGCAGCGTGTGTGAAGCCGGCTTCCAGGAGCGCAGCCTGGGCCAGCCCACTGTGGAGTTCTTGGGCCGGTCATCTTTTGGTGCGTCTCTGTGCCAAAGGCCTGGGAACGTCTGTGGGGTTGCTGAGGCTGTGGGCGGCTTTCATTGCCCCATCTCAGGGGTAGGTAGGTGTGTTGGGACTGCTTGCCCAGTTCCTGCCCTGCACTCTCCCACCCACACAGCCTCTGAACTGCCCCCTGTCTGCGCCCCGACCCTGGTGTCCACGCTCGAGGTATTCCTGGGGAGCTCGACTGTGGGCCCCTGGGGCAGCAGCCTCATCTTTGCTCTGTTCCCGGGTCTGAGCAACACACTCTGGCTGCCTGGATGGCCGGCGTGCCCCTGTTGTGGCTGACGGTCACCGGCCTTGCCATGTGGCCTGGCGCTGCTCCCTGGGAGCCTACTTCCCAAGAGCTTCCTTCGCTGTAGCGCCGCTGTCTTGCTGCTTTTGTCTGCTCTGGTACCCAGAGCTCCGGGAAGCTTGGCACCTGTACCCATGGAATCACCGGCTCACCTTCCCGATCCCTGCTTCCCCGCCCCTCACCTGGTGCCTGAGCAGGACATGATTTTCCGTGTCTAGGTGCCTCTGCATCACAGTCGTTTCCTGGGACTCCTCCTGGCCCCCTCGCTGGAGCAGAGTTGACTTGCCCTTCCAGGCCCGGCCCACGGCCTAGCTTTGGGCAGCATGAGCAGACCTGCCCTTTCCTCCTGCCCTAAAGCTGCCCAGGCTCTCTGTTCTGTCTGGTAGTTTGTGATGATAGCTTTTGTCATGTCACATTGTATCCATGTAGAAACACTGTATCCTGCCCCCCCTCACTGCAGCATCTTGGGTGGGGGCCAGGGCGTCCTTATTTGAGGTTCTACTCAAGCGGGTGTAAGGGTGGGCATGGAGTGGGCCTGGGGGTTTCTGACACCTCTGTCAGGATGAAGGTGGAGGCTGGGTGGGGGCTCGTAAGTCAGCCAGACGTGAAGGGCAAGACCACAGCTGCAGTTCCCTCCCAGGGACACGGGTGTCCGCGCTGCTTGCAGTGGTGCCGTGGAGACACACGCACTGAGAGGCACTCTTGGCTAGTGGAAAGGTCTGGGTTCCTGGGCTCCAGTTGTTTTTTCTTTCCACTTCTAACAGTTCTGCTGAGGTACAGTTTGAATATCACGTAGTTCACCCAATGCAGCCGAACAGTTCAATGATTTTTAGAAATGTCTGCAGCTGTGTAGCCGTTAGTTCACGGTGCAGTTTCCCAATGCTTCCTGCCCGGCCCCTTGCAGTACCCGCCAGCCCTGCGCCTGGCCCCAGCTCATCGCTGCTCTGTTTTCTGTCTTGTCAAATTTTGCCTGTGTCTGTCAAGGACTCCCTGTCATGGAATCATACAGTATGGGCTTTTTGTGGGTCTGGCTTCTTTCACTGAGCATAATACAATGTTCCTGAGGTTTGCCTGTGTTTGTGTGTGTCAGGAGCTTGCCCTGGTTCACTGCTGAGTAGTACTCCGTCGCGTGACGCACGGTCTGTCCATCCTCCAGTAGGTAGGTGTGAGGCTGCTGTGACGGTTCTCTGAACAAGTGTGCACATCTGTGTGGACGTGGGTGTCTACTTCTCTTGGGCGGTTAGTGGTCAGTGTGTGGCTGTTTTCTCTGGGTCTTGCCAGAATGTGCTGCGCCACTTCACATGCATCTAGCCGTGCTTAGGGCTCTGATCCTCCGAATTGCGCCCGCCCTGGGTGATGTCTGTTTGATGATGGATGTGCGGTGCATCTCCTTGCGACTTTAATCTGTGTTTCTGGCCTCTAACATTTTTTTTTTGTAGTACTGGCGATTGAATTCAAGGGTATTCTACCTCTGAACTACACCCCCAGTCCTTATTTTTTTTGTTTTGAAGCAGGGTCTTGGTAGGGTGCTGAGAGCCTCGCTACATGGCCAAGGCTTGAACCTGCGATCCTCCCGTGTCAGCCTCCCAAGTACTGGGATTACAGGCGTGTGCCACCATGCCCAGCTTGGTCTCTACTTTGAAATAAAAAGCCTCTTACAAGTTGGTCCCTTTGCCCTATGGGTAGCGGATTTGGGCAAGCAGAGGGCTGTGTTGGCGCGGCTCCACTGCTATGTCCTCCTGGCCATCCCTCCAGGGGATGCAGGGTGTGGGATCCCCACGGGAGGCCCCGTCTGCCTGGACAGATGGCCAGGCATGGTAACACCATGTCTTTAAGCATGGTCAATGCAGATAAAGCAGGAACAGGGCCGGTGTGTGTCCTGGAGTGCCATGGCTGGAGGAGCGGGCCAGGGGGGCTTCCGGAATATTCTGGAACCTGTGTGGGAGCTGCCTGGGCCATGCTTGGCTCCTGCTGCCCCAGCTTGCACACCTGCTCTGAATGGTGGAGATGGGTGTCTCTATCATAGGATGGATGTGACGACTGAGTCACAGGTGTTAAAAGTGCTGGTCAGTCCCAAGTTATTAACATGGGCTGGGGTCGGGGCCAGCCTGGAGTTATACGCAAGGCATCAGAGTGTTTGGGGTCAGACTGGAGTTAATAACATGCACTGGGTACGAGGGGACAGCCCGAGTTATTAATGTAAATCACAATACTGTGTGGCAGCCTTAATGACAGGCATCAGGGCACGTGGGGTCAACCTGGAGTTAGGCACACACTAGAGCACCTGGGTCAGCCGTGTGGAATTGGTATCCGCAGGGGAGGCCCTGAGAGAACTCAGGAGGCCAGAGCCTCCTCTGCTGTGGCCCCTGAGTGCGGGGGACCACCGCTGTCCCCACGTTACCTGTGCCTCCCAGCCCTTCTTGCGGTGTGGTGGCATCCTTTCCAGGGGACTATCTTTCTCCTGATCACCTTCTCTCCTGTGTGCCTGGGTGGGTGTGTTCATGGATCTAGGTGTGAGCGGCTGTGGCTCTGTGGATGCATTACGGTGCACCTGTGTGTGGGAGCAGGGTGGTGACCTCAGGCTGGGGGCTTCTGGGTACTGGCAGCTGTGTTCTGAAGTTGCAAGGGAAGGAGCTGGCCTTGGTGGGGAGGGGAGGGTCAGGCTTCCTTGATAGGCAGGTGGCTGTGCTGGTCTGGGCCCACTGGCCTCAGGATGTCCAGGTGTGTGTGTGTGTGTGTGTGTGTGTGTGTGTGTGTGTGTGTGCATGCAGCTGGTGGTATCTAGTCACCACAGTGTTGGAAGTACAACAGGAGATGGGAACATGGCCCTGTTTCTCCTTGGAGGGGAGACATCTGACATCGTCTAAGACCCTAAGACCGGTGGGTGCTGGCTGCCAGGCGCATGGGCTCGCCTTGCCTCCTGTGCTTCTGTTGGACCCCCGACATCGCAGGCTGGCTTCCCCAGACTCCGAGCACCCTCCCTTGTCTACCTTTTGAGCTTTTGGGTGACTGTCGCTTGATCCCTGCTGACTGGTCCAGGTGTTAGGATGGACAGTATGGATGGGCCACCTTCCTTGGGCTGCTGGCCTCGGACCACCTGGGTAACTGTGTGTGGAGCCCCTGCAGCCTCCTGCAGCACTTGGGGACCCGTGCTGGAGGGAGTGGCCCACCTGCCCTTGGTTGCCAGCAATCCCCTAGGGATGTCTCAGAGCCCTGTACCCCTTTCGGGCATAAGGCTGCATTGGCGAGCTTCAGCTGGCACCTTCAGCGAGGCTTATCCTGTTAAGAGTGGTATCTGAGCTGGGTGTGGTGGTGCATGCCTATAATCCCAGTACTTGGGAGGCTGAGACAGGAGGATGGCAAAAATCAGCAACTTAGTGAGACCCTGTTTCAAAAAAAAAAAAAGGACTGGGGGTGTAGGTCGGGGGTAGAATGCCCCTGGGTTCAACCCCAGTACAAAAGAAAAAAAAATCCCAGTTGGCTTTTTGTGGACATTGATGAGCTAATTCTAGAATTCATGTGGAAATAGAAGGAACCCCAAATAGCCAAAACAATACTGAAGAAAGAGCACACACACACACACACACACACACACACACACACACACGAAAGGCAGTGGCATCTGTCTGAGTAGCAGGCTGATTTGTGGGGACACGTGTTTTGCTTTCCTTTCCTCCGAAGTCACCGTTAGGGTTTTTCAGGTCTGTCATAACTTCCTGTTTTGCTGTAGCGACCTGGCTGTCCTCGCTGCTGCAATCAGGCGGAGCACAAGTGCACGTCCAGGTGGGAGGCACAGGGCCGGGCCACGTGTGGGGGACAGGAGTGAGCCACCGTGCCTGGCCAGCAAGGGAAAGAAAAGCTGCACCCAGGTGACAGCGTGGGTGCCTCAGACCATCGCAGGCCCGACTGTGTCTAAATACTCGGTCCCAGGGGACACTCGGCGCAGGAACTCTGAGCTCCCTTGGGCCAGGCCAGTGTCGCCCGTTCCGCTGAGCTGCAGGGGCCGGGTGGGACCTGGGCCCAGGAGGCCCACATGTGGGGACTGCATTTGCCTGTGGCCTCCTTTCTGTTCACTCGGAGGTACTGCATGAGTTGGTCCTCATCCGGGGACTAGAGCTTGGCAGGGGCTCCCGCCAGGGGCTGTGGGCCACTGCTCTCTGGAGGCTTCCTCTGTGTTTGCTGGGCACAATGGCCAGGAAGGCTGGGGAGCGTCCCTGAGTCTGGCCCCAGTCCCAGGGCTGGGGATCGCCCACCTCACGCCTCCCTCGCCTGTGCTGAGTGTGGTGCCCTGGGAGCTGCCAGAGACCCCAGGAGAGGGAGGGAAAGGCGGGGAGCTGGTGGGGCACTGTGCCAGAGGCAGAGGAGGGAAGGTCCTTGGGTTGCCCTGGAGCTGAGCAGGCTGTGGAGGGGCCCTGGGGTGGGTGAGCCAGGGTGTGAGGAGGGGCTGCCAGTGGCCAGGAGCCAGCAGACTGGGGTCTTGTCCCACTGGACCGCGTTCAAGGGTCTCTGCACGTTGTGCCCCGCACCCTCAGGGCTCTGGGTGACTTCTTCTCCTAACAAGGCCTGGTAGTCTTTCTCCCAGTAGCCTGGCAGCCTGGCTCTGGCCCCGTGCTGCCCGGGCCCTGGGGCTCAAGCAGGAATGGATAGCAAACATGGCTCCTGGGGTGAGTGGCTGGGCTGGTCTCAAAGGCTTCAGAGGATCAGACCTGACTGGGGAAGCGAGGAAGGGGTGCCATGGGTTCTGCGACACAGGAGCAGAGGCGGGAAGCTGGAGCTTTGTGCCTGATGAGGAGTAGGAACAGGCGCTGCAGCTGAGGGCGGCATGTGGGCTACTGACCCGGGTCTGTGGCCAGTGGGAGGATGTGGCAAGGCGTGGGGTGCCACGCAGGTCCCCTCTGTTGTGTTCCCCAGGGTGGGGCCTCATGTCCAGCCGGCCTCTGTCTGCAGGCAGCTGGGCCCTGACCTGCCTGTGGCTTGTTTCTTGTAACTACTGATAAGTGTCTCATGCAGAAGGGGAAGAGGGGGCTGGGCAAGGGCAGATGAGGAGCTTCGAGCGACGGGGGCGGGGTTCCAGGGCTGTTGGGGTATCCCCAGACCGTGGGGGCAGGGCTCTGGAGAATGGGGTCACTGTGCCCCCTCCCCGGTGAACTGCAAATAGCAAACTCTGATACTGACACTTGGTCTTTCCATTTTATTTTTTTTTATACAATTCTGCTCAGGGAGAGAATTCAGATGTATTCTAGTGTTAGGAGACAATCTATGTCTCTGAGCTCTAGCAGCTTGACAGCTGCAGTCTTCTGTAGTGAGATGTAGTGCAGAGTGACCCCTAAAGGCACGCGCCGAGACGCCCATCCACCTGCGGTCAGCGTGGATAGGCCGTAGAGGGATTGCAGTGTCTTGTGCAGTTTTTGCACTAGGAGTCTGTATTACTGATGAAAAACTTTGACATTTTGTAGAACACTAACAAACGAACCTCCTGGGAGTTAACGACTCCAGCGGCTTGGTGCTCTTCATGGAGAAGGTCTGGTTCCCATGTTGGGCTGGGCTCAGCTGGGGGTCTGCCAGGACCCTGAGCTGGAAGTGCTGCCTTGCTGAGGTGTCTGCCACCACCTCGGGGAGGGGCCCCAGCCAGCCCTGCCCTGTCAGATGGCCCCCAACCCGCTGGATGGAGTTCTAAGCACTCAGGTCCTCATCTACAGCACGCCCCGTGGTCCAGCAGCCGCTGCCTGTGTCCTCCTGTGTGCGTCCTCCTCTGGGAATTGGGAGACTCATTCCACCACATGGACACCAGACACCGGTGGGAGTGCTCCCGTTTCTGGCTGTCCCCTGAAGTAGTGAGTCCTCCTCACTTTGCTGGTACCAGGGCAGGTGTGGGCTGCTGTCTAGCATGCCCGGCTGGATATTCCACACTCCTGCCCCCTCTTGATGCTTAAAGGGTGGCCAGCCAGGGATGTGAGATGGCGCCTGTTGAATCTAACACTTCCCTGGCTACTTGTAGTACTGAGTATGGCATGTGACAGTCCCCCTCCTTTTGGCTTTAATTTTGGAATGACATGGCCTTTGCCAGTCTTGCATCTGTTGAGGAGGTGCTGTTAGGTTTTGGGGGCTGATGCTCTTTGAGGTGGTTCCTCCTGACACTGGGCTATTTACGGACATGCAGTCCCTCAAATGTGGACAGAGTCTCGTGCGAATTGCCTGCCATTTTCTTCCCTGTGTCTCATATCATGTTCACCCTGATTTGTGGCTTTCTTGTGCTTTTTCTTCGGCATGCTGTGACACCGGTTTGGAAGTCACTGTGGGGAAATTTGGTCAGTCCCCCCAAAGGCAGAGCGACAGGCTGCACTTCCACGCGATGGTGTCCCCTCACCCCTGGAATCAGAGGCTCGTCCTCCAGGACCAGTCGTCTCACACACGAGTGTCAACCTGCCTTGCCATGGGAGGCTACGCCTGGGTGGCCTTGGCCAGGCAGCCGCGGCTTGCGGTGGAGCATGGCCTGGCTCTGGTGAGGTGGCAGGTCGCTATGCCTGCAGCCAGGAGACTTGGGCAGCTGGTGCTCCTGAGAGCCCAGGGCCGCCTGCAGGGTGGGAGTCAGCCTTGTCCATGCTGCCAGCCCCGCTGTGGACTGGAGGGCTCCACTCTGCAGAGTAACACCGGGCAGTAAACATCCTAATTCACTCTTTTTTTGTGGTGCTGGGGATGTGGTGTTAGCTCCTAGCGCATGTGAGGTAAGTACTCTGCCACTGAGCTACATCCTCAGCAACAACTTAATCTGAATGAGAGACTATCTGCACAAAAACTAGAAGAAAGCCATTTCTAGCTTTGTGGAGTAGCTTCTTATTTTCTGTTGAGCTGACTGGATTTTTTCCTCTTGCCCATCTCCTGAGTTGATGTGACTGTTGAAAGAGGGTCAGCGCTCCATGACCCAGGTGCTGTGGGCCTGATGTTCTTCTAGGTTGTGGCCACAGGTTGTGAGGTCATTTTGGTGGTCAGATTACATTAAGGTTGAGAAGGAGGTCTGGGCTGGGTGGGCGAAGCCAGCCGGGCCGTCTTGCTACAGTCACCTGATACATGTGGCTGTGTGCAGGGTCTCAGCCCCAAATGTGCATTTTCCTCTGGGTCCCTGTGCAAAGTTTTGGAGTGCTGCCTGCAGCAGGTAGAGATGAGAGGCTGAGCCTGACAGCCATCAGGAGGTCTCCTTCTCCCAGCGTTGGGGGACAGGGGACAGGGGACTGGGGACAGCTCACGGGCCGCCTCCTGCTGTGGGGAGTTCCAGTCTCTGACCTCCAGCAGACCCGGAGCCTGGTCGTTATTACTGTTGAAGGTGAGCAGATTCTCACTCACGATGAATTAAAGATGAAATCGCAATTGAACATGGATGTGGCGGCTGGGACTTCTTAGCTTACAGAAGAAGCTACCTGGTTGCTGGGCGTGGAGTTGGGTCAGGGCAGGCAGGAGACTCTGTAGGCACTTGGCGGGGAAGAGACACTCTGTGTCCCTGGGCTGCCTCTCTGCCACCTCATGCATAACCGGGGTGCCAGCACTGTGGCAGGGCCAGTGCTTTCCCTGAGGCCGCCGGGAGCACTTGGGCCCCCCCAAGACCTCCACCTGGGCCCGGCTCACCTAGACGGCATCCGCTGTTGGTCTTTCTGCCTCCTCAAGCCCTGTGCTCATCTGCCCCGCTGGACCTTGGGCTCTCTCTGGAGGGGCGGGGCTGAGTGTGTTCTCTCGCTGCCGTGGCTCCACGTGGCCCCCAGGGCCTGGGCGCACGGGGCTGGTGCAGCTGCAGCGTGGGGAGTATGTTATGAGGAGCCCGGGTTCTTTTCTCTCAAGCAGGGAGAAGGGAGCAGGCGAGTGTGGCTTGCCGCTGTGTGCTGAGCCCTGGTCTATCTTCACAGGGCTTCAGCGCTGTGAATGCACAGCCTCTGCTGTGACTCCTGAGTCGGCGTGGGACTGAGATGAGATGTTTGGAGGGGCCTTTTGGGCTGGAGGTTCCGAGGCAGCTCTCCCAGGCCCTTGCCGGCTGTTGCCCTCGTGCCCCTGTGCGACCCCAGGCTCCCAGCTTCCTGGAGGCCCCAGGGCCCATGTCCACATTGCCTGTGGGAGCTAAGGTCACCTCTGCTTCTTTGCTCGCTGCTCAATGCAGTCTCCTCCGGGACCCTCCTGCCCTGTGCTCCTACCCTGGCCTGGGACCTTGTGTCTCCTGGTCCTTGCTTCTGAGCTGACACGGTTGCCATGCTGGGGAGAGGCTCTGCTGGCCTGCGCAGAAGGGTTGCTGCCACTGCTGGCAGTGCTGGAGCAGTAGGTCCCCGCCTCTGTGCACACGTGGACAAAATGAGCGGCTTCCTTAGGGCCTGTCCCGCCCCACTGACTGAGCATACATATAAAGGTGTCCCGTCGGCTAAATGTTAGTTGTTTCACTGGAAAAGCCCTGTATTGGTTGCAGTTATTGTTATTGGATTTATTTATTTATTTATTTATTTATTGTGGTGCTGGGGACTGAACCCAGGGGATTCTCCCTCTGAGCTACAACGTCAGCCCTTTTTTTTTTTTTTAAAGTACTAGGGATTGAACCCAGGGGCATTCTACTTCTGAGTTACATCCCCAGTCCTATTTTTTTATTCTCTATTTTGAAACAGGGTTTCACTAAGTTGGGAAGGGCCTCACTAAGTAGCTGAGGCTGGCCATGAACCTGCGATCCTCCTATCTCAGCCTCCCAAATACTGGAATTACAAGTGTGCACCAGCATGCCCGGCTTTTTTTTTTTTTTTTTTTTTTTGGAAACAGGGTCTACCAAAGTTGCTGACAGCCTCACTAAGTTGCTGAGGCTGGCTTCGAACCCGTGATCCTCCTGTCTCAGCCTACCAAGTACTGGGATTACAGGCGTGTGCCACCACAACCCAGCTGGGTTGTTATCTTTAAACTAAGATAAACTTGAGATGCCATAAAATTTGGCCTTGTGTGTTTTAGTATATTTACAGGTCTGTGCAACCATCACCACTAATTCCACAATATCTCTGTCATCCTGAAGAGAAGCCCAGTGCCCATGTACGGCCACCCTGTCCTTTGCCCTCAACCCCTGGCAGTCACTGGCTCCTTTCGGTCTCTGTGGATTCACCTGTTCTGGATGCTTCAGACAAGTGGGATCGAGCAGTACCCGTCCTTCCGTCTGGCTTCTTTTACTCAGCTTATGGCTCTCAATGCTGACCCATGCTGTGGCATTGATAGCACTGTATTCATTTCTATGATTTCATTGTATGGAGCACAACACAGTTTGTTACCCCTTGATCAGTTGATGGACATTTGGCTATTGCAAATATTGCTGCTATGGATATCCATATACAAGGTTTTTTTGTGTGTGTGGTACTGGGGATGGAACCTGGAAGCATTCTACATCCGAACTATACCTCCAACCCCTTTTTATTTTTTGTTTTGAAACAGGGTCTCGCTATGTTGCTGAGGCTGGTCTTGAACCTGTGATCTTCCTGTATCTACCTACCACGTAGTGGAATTACAGGTGTTCACCATTGCGCCCAGCTGCCAGCTGGGATTTTGATAGTTACTGCATCGCATCTGTAGATCACTGCAGTTTTAACAGTATTCTTCCCGTCCATGAACATGAGATCCATCTGCACTTATTTAGTTCTCTTTAATGTCTTTCCGTGATGTTTTGTAGCCTTCAGTGTAAGCCTTGAACTTGTGTTCAGTTTACTCTTCATCTTTTCGTTTGTTCCAGGTCTCTTCAGGTTTTTGATTTCTTCTGAGTCAGCTTTGGCAGTGCGCATCTTTCTAGGAATTCATGTGTCACCTGCTTATGTAACTTATTGGCAGACAGTTGTTCATAGTATCCCTCGTGGCCCTTACTTCCGAACGGTTGGAGGTGGCGTTTGTTCCTGACTTTGGTAATTTGAGACTTGCCTATTTTTCTGTTAGCAAAGCTGCAGGTTTGTCAATATTGTTGATCTTTGCAAAGAATCAACTTTTGGTTTCATCGATTTTTCTCTATTGGTTTTCTGATCTCTGTGTTGGCTGCATTTAGAATTAAATCACATGGAAGCTTTTCTTGAACATTTACCCTGCTGCCACTGGCACTCTAGAAGAATTAATTCCTCCACCTGCGCCTCCTCTTTTCTTGTGGTTGGTAAACACAAAACTGTGGCCCCTGTTCCTGAGCAGAGGTCTATGTTTCCTGCGCAGGCCCCCTGGTCCACCTCTGTTGGCGCCCGGGCACGAGGGAGTGGCTCTTTGAGGCCTTGCCCCACGTGATGGAGCCTGGGAGGCTGTTTTCCTCTGCAGGTGGCTCCTAATGCAGTAGGCATTTGCCGGGGATTTGTTGACTTGTTTGTTGATTGAATAACTATAAAGCAGGCGTGGGTCAGCCTCCAGCAGTGCTCTGGCATCTTCTGAGCCAGCTGTCCTGCAGCACCGTGCTGCAGTTCTGAGGACTTGGCCCCAGCACCCCAGTCTGTGTACCTGGCACAGACTTGCCACGCTCCTGAGGGTCTCCTCTCTCCTGACCACTGTGACTGATGTTAGGAAGAAAGCAGCACGCGACACCACCTTCGGGAGGGGACTTGGGAAGAAAGCCCTTGAGAAACTTTCCACTCAGCAGCTCTTTTCTTTTCTCCTTCCTCCCTCCCTCCCTCCCTCCCTTCCTTCCTTCTTTCTCTCTTTCTCTTTTTCTCTCTTTCTTTCATACTGGGGATTGAACCCAAGGCAGTCTACCTCTGAGCTATTCCCCCAGCCCTATTTATTTATTTATTTATTTATGTATTTATTTATTTATTTATTGTGGTGCTGGGGATGGAACCTAGGGGCATTCTACCTCTGAGCTCCACCCCCAGCCCTATTTTTTATTCTTCATTTTGAAACAGGGTCTCATTAAGTTGCGGAGGGCCTCAGTAGCTGAGACTGTCTGCGAACCTGCGATCCTCCTGTCTTCAGCCTCCCAAGTACTGGGATTACAAGCGTGCACCACCACACCCGGCTCTTATTTTTTGTTTTGAAACAGTCTGGCAAGGTTGATGAGAGTCTCACTACCTGCTGAGGCTGTCCTCAAACCTGTGATCCTCCTGTCTCAGCCTCCCAAGTACTGGGATTATAGGTGTGTGCCACCACACCTGGCTCAGCATCTCTTCTCTGAGCTGCCTCTCCAAGGCATCTAGGACCCAGGGGTCTCTGTGTGTGCTCCGTGTAGGCTCAGAGAAGCCAGAGACCAGTCAACCGGCTTGGCTTGGGCTGCCGTGCTCAGAGCTGAGAGCTGAGCCCGTCTCAGTAGCCACGTGGACCTGGGGGCTTGGCCAGGCCAGGGACTTGCTTTCTAGCCCTGGCTGGGGAGGCCTGGGCCCTTCTAGGCTGTCAGACTGGTCACACGTCAAACCAAGAAGAATGTTTCGAAGAGGCTTCTTGCCCTCGTGGTTAGCGGGGCGCCTTCCTCCGGGGTGCTCCTTCCTGCACAGGGCCGCTTGCTCCCCCAGATGACTGTGAGCCTGTCCTGAGTGGTCTTGACTCCAGCCACCAGCTCTGTCTTTGCGGTGGGAGCTACAGGTGCTGCCCCACCTCCGAGGGGTGTGAGAGCAGCGGGGCTTGCTGGGCCTCAGGGCTTAGTTGAAGAGAGTGGCAAGAGGCTGAGACAGGAGGGTTACAGGTTTGATGCCAGTGTCAGCAGCTTAGCGAGACCTTGTTTAAAAAAAAAAAAGGATTGGGGGTGTAGCTCAGAGGTAGAAAGCCCCTGGGTTCAATCCCCAGTACCAAAAAAAAAAAAAAAAAAAAAAAAAGCTGGTCATGGTGGTGTATGCTTGTAATCCCAGTACTTGGGAGGCTGAGACAGGAGGATCACAGGTTTGCAGTCAGCCTCGGCAACTTAGTGAGGCCCTCTGCAATTTAGTGAGACCCTGTTTCAAAAAATAAGAAATAGCTGGATGTGGTGGCGCATGCTTGTAATCCCAGTCCTTGGGAGGCTGAGATGGAAGGATGGCAGGTTCACAGCCAACCTCCGCTACGTAGGCCCTCCGTAACTTAGTGAGACCCTTTTTCAAAATAAAAGAATTAAAAATGGACTGGGGGTGTAGCTCGGAGGTAGAATGCCCCTGGGTTCAATCCCCAGTACCGCAAAAAAAAAAAAAAAGAAAGAAATAAAATCGGGTTGTGGGTATAACTTAGAGGTAGAATGCCTCTGGGTTCAATCCCCAGGACCAAAAAAAAAAAAAAAAAAAGATTTGCTGGGCCTTTGGTTTAGTTGGAAGATAGTGGCAAGCTGGTGCCCTCACATGCTTGTCAGTCTCAGGTAGTTTAAGCAGAAAAGAGGTTTAAAAGCACAGATCCCGAGGTAGCCCCTAGGAAGGACTCCCAGTGAAGAAGCGCTGTGCTCACGTCTGGCTGCTGTCCTGAGCTGAAAGCTCGCATCCCTCCGTGTGCCCTGCTGCCCTGCCCAGGTCATGCCAGCCACGGTCTCCATGTATCACTGCATCCAGCGCTTGGCTTTGTGGGTGGGTGTGGAGCCCAGGGAACCTGGGAGCACCCCTGCCATTCTGGGGAGAGGGCGCATGCCCTGCAGCCATGAGCGCCGAGCTGGGGGCAGCGGAGCAGTGTGTCACCGCCTGCAGGTCAGCATCCACGGCAGGAGGCATCTCTCCTCCCGGGCCCCCTCTGTTCTGTGTGTGAGCTCGTCCCGGGAGCTGCAGCAGCACACGGCCCCGGCTGACCCCTGCTCCACCACCATTTCTGCATGTATTTCACAGGCAGCCCTGTGCCTCTTCCTGAACCACCACTAGCAGGGACTGGCCTGCACCACAAGGGAGCCTCCATTGCCCATCGGGGATCCCCAGCTCCTCCCAGAACCAGTTGGGGCCTGGAGGGGCCAGTGCCTGTCCTGGAAAAGGGCAGTAGCTCCACTGTCACGGGGGGGGATGAGGGCTTTGTGGCCCCGGCTTCTGGGCCCTCTTTCCCTTGCACGGTGGCTATAGGCCCTGCTGGACTGGCATCCTGGTGGCCCTCTGTGAGGCCGGGAAGCCCAGAAAAGGGTTTGCAGAGGCTTGATGAGCCCGTGCAGGCCCCGGGCAGCAGGACAGGGGGAGCTTCCAGCTGAGGTCAGGAGTTCCGGCTGTCGAGCTGGATGTGAAATGTGACGTCGGGAAGGTAGGCATGCGCGACTCTCACAGTGTGTGTGCGGCCAACGTTCATGTTTGTGGATAGCTCTCATGTCTGTGGTCGGCTCTTACGTTGCAGTCAGTAGCTCTCATGTCCATGGTCACCTCTCATGTCTGTGGTCACTTCTGTGTCCGCGATCAGCTCTCATGCCCATGATCAGCTCTCAATCAGCTCTCACATCCATGGTCAGCTCTCACGTCCATGGTCAGCTCTCACATCCATGATCAGCTCTCACGTCCATGGTCAGCTCTCACATCCATGATCAGCTCTCACGTCCATGGTCAGCTCTCACATCCATGATCAGCTCTCACATCCATGATCAGCTCTCACATCCGTTATCAGCTCTCACGTCCATGGTCAGCTCTCATGTCAGTGGTCGGCTCTTACATTGCAGTCAGTAGCTCTCATGTCCATGGTCACCTCTCATGTCTGTGGTCACTTCTGTGTCTGCGATCAGCTCTCATGCCCATGATCAGCTCTCAATCAGCTCTCACGTCCATGGTCAGCTCTCACGTCCATGATCAGCTCTCACGTCTGTGGTCAGCTCTCACATCCATGATCAGCTCTCACGTCCATGGTCACCTCTCACATCCATGGTCAGCTCTCACGTCCATGGTCAGCTCTCACATCCATGGTCAGCTCTCACATCTGTGATCAGCTCTCACGTCCATGGTCACCTCTCACATCCATGGTCAGCTCTCACATCTGTGATCAGCTCTCACGTCCATGGTCACCTCTCACATCCATGGTC